>VDFB02045553.1:0-39608 GCA_007258455.2 Sequoia sempervirens | reverse complement strand
GAAGATCACAACTTGGAATGTCAGGGGCCTAAAGGCCCCTAACAAGTGATGCCTAGTTAGGTGTCAATTACAAAAGAGTACAAGCAATATAATCCTACTACAAGAAACTAAGCTCTCTGGTGAAGATGAGGTAAAGTTTCTGAGATTTTTTCGGTAATGGAAGGGTTATTTTCAGGACTCTTTGGGCTCTGTGGGGGGCGTAGGCTTGTTGTGGAAGGAGGTTGTAGTCTATGTGGAAGTTGTCTACTCTTCTTCAAATTGGATGGCTACCAAGGTATATGATCTCGAGCTAAACCACCATTTCGTGATGATCAATGTTTATGGTCCAATAAAAACGGAGGAAAAAGCGTCCCTTTGGCATTCGGTTTTGGAGTTCGCCTATCCATTCCTTAGGGAAAGGCTAATCATTGGAGGTGATTTTAATGCTATACTGGATTTGTCAGAGAAGAGCGGTGGGGTAAGGAGTGTTTCTCAAGCGACCATTGATTTCAGAAGTTTCGTGGTAGAGGTTGGTCTGGTTGATTGCCCCACAGAGAACAATGTATTTACTTGGACCAATAAACGCAAGGATTTCACTACCATAGCTAAGAGGTTGGATAGGTTTTTGGTATCCCCAACTTGGTGCAATTATGGTGCACATATCCACATAGGCATTCTACCTGTTTCAATCTCTGATCATTTCCCAGTGGAGCTATTGATCAATGACAAATTCGAACAGTTGAAAAAAAAAATTAAATTCTAGAATATGTGGTGGAGGGATGGTAGCCTTTTTGGCTTATTGGAATGTTGGTGGAAGGAAGCTAAGGTGGGAGGATCGATTAGCTTCAAATTGGCGAAGAAGCTAAAGATCATTAAACAAAAATTGAAGGACTGGAATAAGGAAAATTTCTAGAACATATTTGTGGAAAAAGCGAATGTGGAAAATGATTTGGAGGCCTTAAATGAGAAAGTGATCAGAGATGGCATGCGAAATGAAGATTTCTTCCAAGAGAAAGAATTAAATGCTAAGTTGAATGAGCTCCTCAAGAGGGAGGAAATTTATCGGAGGGACGAATCAAGGGAGCTCTGGCTCAAAGAGGGGGACTCAAATTCCAAAGAACCATGTGTCGGTGCTGGCCAGGAGGGTGGCTAATAAGATAGAAGAAGTAAAACTATTAATGGCTCCACAGCCCGCAGCTTGACGAATGTTGGCAAGGCGGTGATTAACTTCTTTAAGCATCTACTTGGGGACCAGGTGATGCAGGAGGTGAGTGAAAGCTTCATTGATTCATTGAGCAAGTGGGAAAGTGATGTTGATAATAAAATTCTTTGCGAAGTGGTATCCAAAGAAGAAGTCAAGAGTGCATTATTCTAGCTTCACTCGGACAAGGCACTGGGGCCAGATGAATTCGCATCAAGGTTCTTCTAGACATGTTGGAGTTTTGTTGAGGATGATTTTTAGAGACTTGTGGAAGACTTTCAAAGGATGAAGAGGTTTGTAAGGGATCTAAACAATTTGGTGATTGCCTTGGTCCCAAAAAAATCTAAATGCCAGTCCTTCGGTGATTACAGACCCATATCACTTTGCAATACCATTTACAAGATTATCACAAAGGTGTTGTCCAATAGACTCAAACTGATTTTGGGGAAAATCGTATCTTCTAACCAAAATGGGTTCGTCCTTAGGCGTGAAATCACATATTGTATTCTATTAATTAATGAGGCAGTGCATACATTTAAGATGAGTAGGAAGGCTAGGATGATAATCAAACTAGAAGTGTGTAAGGCCTACAAAAAAGTGTGTTGGGGATTTCTTTTGAAGGTCATGGAGAAACTGGGATTCAACTCACATTGGAGGGATCTTATCTCTTTCTACATTTCTTCAGTCCGCTTTTTAGTCTCAGTTAATGGTTCACTCCATGGTTTCTTTTGGGCCACCAATGGTCTCAAGCAGGGCGATCCAATATCTCCATTCCTATTTTTTATTATGCAGAATCCTTAAATTGTGCGATCAAAATTTGTAGCCAAAGATTGGAATGGATGGGTGTGTGTGTGGCTCTGAATGTGGAACTAGTTACCCACTTGCTATTTGTAGACGACACCACTCTGCTGGGTGAAGCAAGCATTGGGGAAGCTCGATGCATTCATGGGGTGTTGACTGAATATGAAAAACACTCGGCCCAGAAGATAAACAAGGATAAATCGTGTATCTATTTTTTCAACACAAGGCAGTTGTTGCAACAAGCTATCACTGCCATTCTGGGGTTCCAAGTGGGGAAACTTCCAACAAAGCTCCTGGGAGTTGAAAATATTTGATGGTGTGTGCAAAGAAAAACACTGGGAAGAGGTGATTGGTAAATGCAGGAGTAAAGAAATGGCATGGAAAAACAACTGGCTCACACTGGCTGGGCAAATAACAATGGCTAAAGTTGTCTTGTCTGCAATCCCCATATACACGATGTCATGTTATGAAGCACCTGCTAAGGTGGAGAGCGAAATAGAGAAGGTTTTGAGGAAGTTCTTTTGGGAAGGCTCTAAGAATGAGAAGCGAATACCGCTTATAGGTTGGGACACAACTTATACAGCTAAAGCTAATGGCAGTACTGGATTGCGAAAGGTTAGACTCCAAAATAATGCCCTGGGTGCCAAGTTGATTTGGAAAATGTATAAGCATCCTAAGAAGCTATGGTGTCGCATCCTATAGGATAAGTATTTGGACAGCTGGGAGCCCTCGAGAATTCTAACAATAGCATACCTAGAAGGAGGATTGGTAGTGTGGAAGTACATTGCAAATTGTAGATCTTTAATCACATGCCACCTCTCTTAGAGAATTGGGGACGGTAGGTAGGCATTGTTTTGGACAGATTCCTAGGATGGGCACAAAATTTTGGCAGAAATGTTCAATTTACACTAGCATGTGGATAGACTACAGGAGGAATGTGGGTACAAGGTGGAAGATTATGTACGTAGAGGAGATGATGCGGTTTGTGGGCTTACTAAGTGGAAATATGTTGAGGCCATGCCGTTAACACAAGATTTGAAGGAGGCAGTAGCTCGAGAACTAAACAAAAGAATGGTCAATCTTAGCAATAGGGAAGATTCAATCATTTGGTGTGGGGCGGCTTCAAGGGAATATTCATCCAAATTGGGTTACCAACTCCAAATAGTTCAAGGTGAGGAGAATTAATGGATGGCTACACTTTGTTGGAAGTGAGATGTGTTGCCCAAAGCTGGTGCTTTTCTTTGGGTAGCCTTGCATCAACGGTGCCTTACAAGTGAAAGATTAAAAAGGATCGGGTTTGTTGGTCCGTCTAGGTGTGTGTTATGCAAACAAGCAGAAGAAGGAGTGGATCACTTGTTCCTAACATGTCCTATGGCTGCTTTTTGTTGGGATTGGTTGAAAGGGACTTTTTGACTACAGGGTCCAAGACAGCCTAAGTTGTTGGACTTTCTGAACAGTTGGCTGATTACAAATAGGAAAGGTTACTGGCATGGAATTTGGATAACAGTGCCATAATTGGTGGTTTGGAATTTTTGGAAGGAGAGGAATAGGTGCATTTTCAAGGAGGCATCTCTAAGTCACGACCAACTTATAGCAGAAATTCAAGCAGCTATCATAGAGACAACAAACAATAGAACAAGCATTGGTTCTAAGGAAAAGTTCACAAGGTGGGATGAGGAGATTCAAAAGGCATGGACTGGTCTCAAAGCTCCTAAGCCCCTGGTAACTGGGTTAAATAAGGTCAATAGGAAAGATGTGCACGGGCTGCAACCGGTGAGGTTAAATGGAAACATAACTTTGACGGGGTTGTTAAAGGCAACCCCGGACGGGCTAGAGCGGGTTACATAATTAGAGATAAATGTGGAAACTATGTGTGGGAAACATCAAAATATCTAGATGTCTAATCCAATAACATCATTGAGATGGAGGCACTGGCACTTGGCCTTCAGTTATGCATTCAAAAAGGAATTAACACTGTGGAAATCGAAGGGGATTCACAGATTTGTATCCAGGAAATCTCCTTGGGGAAGTCGCCAAACTGGAAGATCAGTAACTAGATTGAGTTGATTAAATCACTTATTGGTAAGCTAATGGACTTCTCCCTCACACATGTGTACAGAGAAGCAAACAAAGCAGCAAATTTGTTGGTGAATTAGGGAGTTTTTCAAGAAATAGAGGTGTATGTTGATTCTTCCATTGATCGGTGGTCAGGACTCTAGGCCATCATAGATGAAGACAAGATGGGGCATTGTGGTGATCTTCCTAGTGTTGCTATGGACCCGTGAATTGAAGTACACGATTCACATGCTTATGGTAGGTGGTAGTGGCGTATCTCTAGAGATTGATTTAGTAGGGATTTGGTCTCTGAAAAGCTGCTAGTTGCTACAGTGGCATCTCTTCACATGCTTTGACTAAGGTATTATATATTCTTAGGCCCGTCGGTGGTTAACACATCCTCTACTCATTGTGTGTTGTGTGTGCAGTGCAAAGGGAGTAGGATGGTTCATTTTTTTGGATTGAGTTGCCTTTGCATTGAGGGGACTCTAGAGGTGCAATGTTGTCATCTCTTCAATGTTCAAAGTTTGGTGGTGCTGGATGTGATCAAGGGTGTGGTGAAAGGGGTGCTTCAGGAAGATCGACACTAATGTGATGGGAAGATCTATGAAATAGTTATTGGGCCTTTGGTGGATATTTTTGGCTCTTGGGAGAGGATGGTTGAGCTTTTTGGAGGATTTGTGGTGGAGACTAATGCTCCTGTTGTGGCGAATGTTACCCTTGAATTGGACAAGGTGGGTTTAGTAAGCCATCTTCGGTTGTTCTTTGACACAACCAGCATTGACACCGAGGATTAAGAGGGAGAGAAGTTTGAAGAAGAGGCTTTAAGGCAGTGCAAGGAAGCAAGGGAGAACTTTGTAGAAAATGTGTGGGAAGCATATCATGTAGGGGTAATAAACTCCAATATGGAAGCTTTTGTCAGGTCCGTGAGTTCAGGTCAGTCTTGGCTTAGTGAGAGCAGTTTGGCATAGGCGGTAGAAATGGGTAGAAGTTTGGCCATAATCTACCATTACTTGCTAATGTAATATGGGTGTTTCTGTGGTTTGGAGTCTAGTAGCAGTGTGTTAGTTGGTTTATGTTGCCATCTGTTACCAATGTAAATGGGAGTTATCCCCTTTGATAGCACTTACCAATAATATATATATATATATATATAATTATATATATTTAATAAAAATTAAAAAAAGGTGATCATTTAGTGTTGACAATAATTAATAAAGATTTATCTAATCAATATCTATGCTTTTATAATAAATAAATATTTTTATTAAATTTTAAATAATTTTTATATATTTATGCAAAATTGTTTAAAATACTTGAATGAATTTTAATTTTTTGTGAAAATGGAAAATATAAAAAATATATTTAAATTTATCACTATTTATCTTAAATAGTTTTTCATAAATAATTAAAAATTAAATTTTCTTTATCTTAAATAATTATTAACTATAATAATTAATCAAATATCCAAATATAAAAAATTACCCCATATGGAAAATAATAATAAGAAATTTAACAATGAAAATATTAAAAATGTATTAAAATTTATCTTCCTTCAAATTATTTATTCTTAAATAAATTTGCATAAATAATTTAAAATTAAATTTTCTATAAAAATGAAAAATATTAAAAAAAATTAATTTTTCCTTTTAAATATTTATCTGATAAATAAATTTTAATTATAATAATTAATTAATTAATCAATAATAAATTCATCTTCCTTCTAAATATTTATCTTAAAAAATAAATGTAAACTATAATAATTAATCAATAAATATTTATCTTAAATATTTTATTTCAAATATCAAGTCATTCAAGAAACAGTTTATAATAAGTATCAAGTCATACAAGTCACTAATATTATTCTTCATATTTATTTCAAATATCAATATTTACATAAAAAAATAAAGGATGGTGATTTCAAGAGATCTCCTTGATTTAAGGTGAAGTTTTTATGTACATAACCAAATGTCATTGTTATATGATAATCATATTTTAGTGTGTATATATATGGGTAATAAAACTAGTATATCTATCATATTACATAGTCTATATAGAAAATGTCCAGAGATATTGAGATATCAATTGTAGGAATCCCAAATAATAATAATATTAAATAACATATATTTAAATAAAAATTACATTAAATTAAATTTAATATGATAATATTATCTAAACATCAAATAATAAAAATTTAATCAAATTTCTATAATACTTATTATTATATACATGTAATAATTTTCACTCTCTCCCCTCTTTCCCTCTCATTCCATCGCTCCCTCATAGTCTCCCTCTTTCTATCTCTAATTCTCTCTCTCTCCCTCTTTCTCTCTCATTCCATCATTCCCTCTCTATATGTTTATCTATCTTTCTCACACTGCTTCTATAATCTTTATTCCTATCTCTCCCTCTCTTTCCTTATCACTCCCTCTTTCTATTTCTCTTCTTTTTCCTCTCTCTATTTCTCTCCCCTCTCTCTCTCCCTCTATTTATTTGTAAATATATATTCCTCTCCATATCTCTCTCTCACTCATATGCACACACTCCCTCTTTCTCCTTCCCTACCTCTATCTCTATCACTTTATCTTTTCACCTATCTATACATCTTTATTACTTATCTTTATCACCTACTTTCTCTCTCTTGCTCCCTCTATCTCTATCTCCCTATCTCTCCCCCCTTTCTATCTATACCTCTTTACGTCTACTTGTATCTCTTTCTCTCTCACTCCTCTCTCTATCTCTTTATTCTTACCTACCTCTACCCTTATCTTATTAAATAAGGTTGTGGAATTTGGCTTGAAACCTTGGCAAATGCAATTGGTATGTGCCAAACCGAGAGTCTTGGAATAGGGTATGGACATGAATCAAAGCATGATGTAAAGAAATTTTTTATCAGAGTTTGGAGGCATGTGTGGAAGCAGAAGCAGAGCAAAATCCTGTGAAGTGTTTGGAAAAATTCCTCAAACAATGTTTACCTATAGACAATGCACGTGAAAAATAGAAAAGTTCTCAATTTTAATTGTTTTAAGTTTCATAATATCTTAAAAACTTTGTTGTTTAGCTAGGACAATTAAGTTGGAATGTGAAGTCTTGACCAAATCTCTTCAATTATAATGGTAGGCATTTAAATATTAGATGATAGTGGAGTGAATGCATAGAACATACTGAAATGTGAAGTCTTGACCAAACCTCTTCAAGATGGCTCATTTCAAGAGAGAAATGATAGGAAATAATGTAGAAATAATGTGTGCTCAAACCAATTTGGGTTAATCACCAACAATATTCATGTAACCCTCTAAAATGTCATTGACTCTATATATTTGACATTTTGTCTCCTCACCAACAAATTTTTGAGTGACTTAATCTTGTTGTGCACATTTTCTTCAATCATATTCCAACTAAAATAGACTCATAATCTTAGGATATTAAAATTTTACCAACCACACTATTGTAAAATTCTTTTTAGGAGGATACGATATCTCACTACCTCAAGCATTAGGCACTGTAAGAATAACATCAACATGTTTCAATAGAATATCAACCACAGGAAAATGCATCTTCAATGGTGGAAGTTTGAAACTGTCTAGGAAGTCAATTTATATGTGTTCTCTTTCTAGAGCACAAAATGAAAGGGCTTGAAGCAGTTCATCACTTTTAATCCTTTCTTGATTGTTCTTGAAAGTTGATATATTCACGTACCTAAACAAATTTCCTGAATAATTCTTCTCACAACCAAATCCTAATTCAAATGTACAAGAATACAAACAAATTTCCTGAATAATTCTTCCTGCAACCAAATCCTAATTCAAATAAAAGAATACAAAATGATTTGTGCCAGACCACATTTCTATTAACATTTCAAAAAAATTTATTATTCCCCATCTTCTCTCACTCCTTCCTCTACCCATCTCTCTCCCTCCTCTATAGGGTATCCATTTTTCGCATCTTCTATCACTTTTAGCTATACCTCCTTGAGGTTGCTTGATTTTTAGTTGATTTAACACTGCACTGAACTTTTCCCTATCTTCAACAACATTTGTTGAATTGGGAGATCTCCCCCAAATACACATAGACCCTTCCCCAGTAGCAGAAATGGGCTTAAATTCATCAAGGTAATGTTGTATGAGCAAAGCTAGTTTCAATGGATTTTTTCCACCAAACTATACAATTATGTCATTAGGACTTTCTAAATCAATAATATTCAAGACATCCTCTATTGTAAGTGGTTCAAAGTACAACATATGATTGGTATCATAATATGTAGAGATATTCGCAAGGTTTGAATTCATCATAATGGTTTCATAACTTGCATCCTGCAAAGACATTAAAGGGAAAAGGGTCACAAATAAGTTAGAAATATAATCTCCATTGCCACTTTTGTGTGAACATCAAACAATAGCCTTCTTAAAGGATACTTTGAGGGCTGGTAATTCCGTACAAACCTGTAGAGAATATGATGCATGACAACAACAATAATCAAATTCGATGCCTTGGCCAATACGCTTTGGTCCTTCTCCAAGAATCAAGACCTTCTTCTTTATGTTTGGTGTTGCTTCGCATTCATCATCATAGGATGAGTACATATATGGTGTATTGGACTCAAACTTAATTGCACAAGTATCCTCTCTTTTATAGGCTAGATATACACCCAAAGATAAGCGGTGAATCCAGACATATTTTTTAGATGATTTTGTTGCATATGATATATGCTTATCATTGAATCCCCTTCTCTTCACTTCATAAAATTCATGTTTACTAAGTTCAAATAGAAACAAGAAGATCAAAATCAAGTGAAATATGACCAACAATAGTTGATAAATGGCATAAAAACCTCAACTATATTAATAGCTCATAAGACAATCCCTGGCTTATATTGCAAACAAAGAAAGAAAATCAAGGGAATTTATATAGTTGACAATTAGAGATTGAAATATTTTAGGTGGCTTGATTATGTGTAGCTTCAAAAATCCCATGCAATCCACAAGACCTCGTGTTGGACCTTTGACCTATCACTCTAAGTTGTTGTCATCAAAACATATTTAGAAGGTTAGTACTTGGCACAAGTTTAAGATATTTACTATATTCATGTAACATATAATGGATTTGACAAATCAAAATAAGACAATGGAAAATCATGGAAATTAATGAGGATTTGACAATAAGCCTATAAAAATATAAGTTAAAACTTATTTGTGAAGTAAAAAAGAAAATTTGGAGTATCCCATTAAAAATGGCTGGGCTATGAAAGTGCATGCAACCTATAAAATCAGGTGAAACACAACACTCAAATATGTTCAACAAATTTTCCCTAACATATTAAAGCTTTTTAAAATGGTGATTTATCTTATTTAGCTCTAAATATTTTGTTGTTCAATAGTCTGTACTAAATTCTTTAACCAAAAGTCAAGAGATTATGGATAGTGTTATCACTCCACCCCAAATGTAACTTTCTAATCTATGCAAGCTTTTAGGGCAGCAACAAATTCTTTAATGAGAATCAAGAGAGTACAAATTGTATTTTCAATAATTAAATGCATATTACTGCCCCTCAAATGTGAATTTCTTGTCTTTACAAGTTCTACTTCATTGACCAAATATTTGAATGACTGAATCCAACCGTGACTCTGGTGGTTACCAATTAATATCCCTTCAGAGAATAATATAGAGGATCGATTTATTCTTAGATGAAAAGCTTCTACCAACTGAATCCAATATCATAATTCTCCATGCAGGTGCTGATCCAAAATAGAGCAACCCATGAATCAAATATTAATCAATAAAAAATAAAAAATAACACAGAGCGCTGGAGGAATTGAACTCATTACCTTGACGAAGCAGAGGTTACAAATTGGAAGCCAATTAGAGGTGGAGGGCTACTTCGCTTCTTATATTTGTTTCTCATTTCTTGTCTGTCCAGCATATCAACTCCAAAAGGAGTATAAATAAAATATTACCCACAATGATACAGTTTAGAAACAGTTAATAAAAAGTAGTTAATAAACTATTCTCATCTCCAACATGTCACTTAAGGATTTACCTTACAATAAAAGGAAAAAATCGGTTCAAACGAACTGATTACTTGATTTGATTATAATATATTTTAAAACTGTTGTAATGAAATATTTTAGTTTATTTATAATAAAGTGTTTATTTTAAGAATATTATGAAAAGATAGATAATAAATAATGAGATTTTCTAATATAAATATAATATTTATTTTAAAAATTATCAATAAGAAATTTTATTTTTTAATAATGTTGTTTCTTGTTATTTTTATTTCAAATATCAAGATTTACATTAAAAAATAAAGGGTGGATAATAAATAATGAGATTTTTTTTTTTTTGCTCGTTAAATCGCTGCCAAGGGGTAGCACCTTGTATTACTTCCAAAAAAAGAGAGTTTATATTTGGATATGGAAATCAAAAAGAAACTGCATGCTGGCCTTCATTGACAAAAAGGTCATTCACACTACCCTTTCTTACCCTTTGTGCTTTGTTCTAACAAAATTACAAAATGGCCTAGCAGTTGCACAAGCAAACGACTTCTAACCCGAGATTGACTGCAATACTATACCCTAGATTGAGCTATAACTGGAATAGAACTATAGAAAACCTGGTAGAGAACTCAACCCAATAGCTTCCATCATTCCACCTCCTTGTCCTTAGAATCCTTTGATTCCACGCGCTTCATGTATGCAATGTAATTTGCTACCACCAGGTAGTCTGGTCCACATTTCTAGTGTGTTGGCCCCTTCACTTTTTCCTCTGGATCCCTGGGATCATTTTGGAGCCATTATTCTCTAGTACGAAAATCCCAAACATCATCATCCCTTGTGACAATTTCCTCTGAGAGACCTTCATCTTCCACATAATGTGTTGCCCATCCTCGCGGGGTGTTGGTGACCAGCTTGGCGGCTCTAAGCAGGAAGGTGATGATCTGATCCCTCTCATCCCATAGTTTCTCAAACCCTTCTGGGTCGATTGTCTAGACCAAAGGAAATTTCATGACCTCTCTTCCACACATTCTCATCATGTAGTAGTTTTGTAGCATTGGGATGAGCCTATTTTCATCCACATTATCCAGGGTTGCATCAATGTCTCCCAACCATGTGTGGATGAAGATCATCTGGGTCAATTTCTTCGCTATTCCCTTCGACATGCCCATGTGGAGGAGGACTACTAGAAACATAACTAGAATTTCCAAATTAGACCAGAATCTATGGTATGCTCTCATAAATTCAGGGCCTACAACCTTCTTGGTAGCCCAGAGTACCAACGGGTGGGAAGAAGCAAATAGATCCTACAACCTCTTATCTGTCACTTCTCCTCAATAGGATTGTTGCTACTTTCATGTGTCCAATGCCAGCGGAGTTTCCATCACGATATTGCACACCTACTACCCACTACCTCTGTGAATGCAATACTCACTGCCTTTGAAAACCACCATTTTGGTTGGTCCAATTGACACCAGTTGAGGCCTAAAAATAGCTAACACCTTACTTCTTCATAATTAGTTTTCTATGTTCGTTCCTTTTGGAACGTGTATCCTTGCCACCAACCCATTGGACGTACTTGGCGAATTTAATGTGTGATATAGTGGGATTCGCCCAGCCTTTCTAAATCCTCAAAACTTATTTAATTTGTTTGCACATTACCTTCTATTGATGGCCCTTGTCACATCAGTTGAGTTCCTGGATTTCGTCCTTGATGACATATGATAATCTTTCACAACCAAGTGGAAAAGAGCTAACAAAAAATGTCTCCAACGTCGGATCTCAAGTTGTCTTGCATGGATTGCTCTGATGTTTTTTTGCCAACGCATCCACCTTGTCATTACCCTCATGGTAGATATGGCTACTTTTGAATTCTTTAAACTTTGCTGCCAAAAGCTTGATATTCTGCAGTAGGTGATTGTGCTTCCAGTTCAGAGTAGAGCCTTGTCTAATAGCATTGATTGTAATCATCAAATCCCCTTGTAGATGAATTTGCTTCACTCCTAAATCAAACCCTAGCTAAAGGCCAATGGTTGCTGCCCTGAACTTGGCTTCGTTGTTCATGCCAATGCCTAGAAGGATGGAGTTTTCTGCTATCACCTTGCCTTGGGCATCTCTTATAATACAACCTGCACAACCTAGGCTTGGTTTACCATGGGCTACCCCACCAAAATTTACCTTAGCCCAACCTGGTTCCGGTGCCTGCCATGTTGCTTTTTCTCTCTTGGTTTTGGTTGTCTGATTTCAGCCATTCCCATCCAGTAGTGGTAGCTTAAGGCCTTTGAATTTTTTGGTTAGGCAGTCATCCCAGTTTGTGAAGACTTTATGTTTGCCTGCTTTGATACAAGTTTCCTCATTTACCATTTCAACTATGACTCTCTCAATCTTATCCCAAAGTTTCTCTTTGTTTAGCTCTTTTCCTTGAAATATTCTTCTATTACACTCCTTCCATATCTCCCAGATCATAATGGATGGGGTAGTCTTCCATATCCCTCCAAAGATAGAATTGTTGCCTTTTTGCGACCACATTTTGGACCATGTTGCAATGTATGTTGGCATGGCGAATTGCATGTTTAGTTTGTTTCTAACTGTGTTCCAACAATCATGTGCAAAGGGACAAGTCAGGAGAAGATGGTTTGTTGTTTCCTCATTTTCCTTGCATAGAGAACATTTTCCCGGGCCTTATATACCAAAGGTGGCTAGTCTGTCCTTTGTGAGTATTCTTCCCTAAGCTACCAACCAAGCAAAGACTCCCGCCTTTGGGAGGAATTTTCTTCCCCATAACAATTTGTATGGCCAGTCTTGTTGGGTCAATGCCAACTCATTGATCTTGTATCCAAGCCTCACCTTGTATGTACCTATAGAAGACCCACACCATCAAATCATATCCAAGTCATTGGATGGGATGAAATATTTGTCTTTGAGGATTTTTGACAATTCATCTTTTTGTGCTTGAGGAGCGCTGAGGGTCTGAAGATCATTCCAATTCAAATTGGAGGACCCTTGACTAACAATTTTCCTACCATATTTGGCCACCTTACTCCCCCAAAACCTTGAGGTTTCTTCCTTGATTTCATCCAGGCCCAAAGTGTGGCTGATGGGAGGTTTTCCACACTAGGAATCATTCCAAAAAGATGTGTTCTCCCCATTCCTGATTTCCCAAGTTACATGATTTGCTATTATGTCCCCGCTGTCCATAATGAAGTTCCATATTGTTGAACCTCTCAGGGGGTTAGTTGTTGTGAGGATTCTAGTCGGTTCATTTGAGTCTAAATATTTCCTCCTTAAGATTCTGACCCATTTTTTCTCACCTTTCGTGTGAATGTCCCATACTAATTTGGCCCCCATAGCCTGATTCATTATTGATAGATGCTTGATCCCTGCCCCACCAGCCTCCTTGGGTTTACACACTTTATCCCATGCTAGTAGAGGAAACTTATTATGATCACCTGTGCAACTCCAAAAGAATTTCCTAAAAATTTGAGTGAGGGCTTCTTCCACTGCTTTGGGTAGCTTTAGGCATGACATTGAGTATATTGGAATGGCCAACAAAACTGTCCTGACCATTAGTAGTATACCTATTGAATACAACCACTTACCTTTCTAAGTTCCCAGCTTGTTCTTGCAACTATTGATTAGGTTCTCCCAATAGCAATTTTTGTTAATGCCTACAAACAGGGGCATCCCTAAGAATCGGCCTATAAGTGAGGAAAATCTTAGGTTTAGGATCCTAGCTAAATCCCTCTGCAGGCTAGGTTGAGTGTTAAAAAAGAATACCTCTAATTTACCCCAATTAATGCTCTGACTTGACACCCTACAATAGTTGTCCAAAAAGTGTTTGATCACTCTTGCCTCTCTCCTCCTGGCTTCTCCCATCAGGACCGTGTTGTCTGCAAATTGGAGATGAGTTGAGGGGTCCAATCCATTAGCCACATGAATGCCTTTCCACTTTCCTTCCCTTCTCAAATTTTGAATCCCCCTACCCAGCACCTCTACCATTATTATGAATAAGAATGGGGATAGGGGATCACCTTGCCTTAGCCCTCTTGAGGAGGGAAAAAAGCCATGTGCAGAGCCATTTACCAGCACTAAAAATTTAGCTGTGGAGATGCAACTTCTAACCCACTGAATCCATTTTCCCCCAAAGACAAATTTCCTAAGTACCTCCAAAAGGAATTATCTATCTACCATGTCATATGCTTTGAGGATGTCTAGTTTTAATATCATACATGCCTCTTTGTTCTTTCCAATTGAGTGAATTATTTCATGAGCAGTGATTATTCCTTCCACTATTGATTGCCTTGGGGCAAAGCCACTTTGTTCTTCTAATATCACCTCATTCAATACTTCCTTGAGTCTATTTTCTATTATTTTGGTGACCACTTTGTACAAAGTGTTACACAATGCGATTGGCCTGAAATCACTCATTGTTTGTGGAATTTTTTCTTGGGGATTAGGGCCAAAAAGGTGTGGTTTATTGCCCCCAACATTGTCATTATCCTTCTTGATTCCTCAACTGCTGCTCCCAAATCACCCCCCACTGTGTCCCATAATCTTTGGAAGAAGTCGCTCGGGAATCCATCAGGGCCTGGGGCCTTGTCAAGGTTCATTTGAAAGAAGGTCCTGCATTTTTTACTTCTTCTAGGGAGATATTTTGATATAGGTGAAAGTTCTGATCCTCATTTATGATTAAGGGGATTGCACTCAACAGTTTGTCTCTTACATCCCTGTTCTCCTGGATTTCCTTGTTCAAGATATCTTCAAAGAAGCAAACTACCTCCTTGTTCACTTCCTCTATAGTCTGAGTTGTTTCTCCATTGGCCTTCTTGATCTCTACAATTCTATTCCTATTTCTATTGGAAATTGTTGATTTGTGGAAGAATTTGGTATTATATCTCCCTCTTTCAGCCATATTTCCCTTGACTTTTGCCTCCAAAAGCATTCTTCCCGTTTCAATATTTTTGCCAACTCTTCTTTCAAGCTTTTTCATTCTCAAAATCTTTTGTGTCCATTCCTTTCTCTATTACATGTTTATTTAGGGCTCTAATTTCTTATTCTAGCCTTTCCTTCTCTTGAAATATGTTCTTGAACTAAGCCTTGTTCCACTCCTTAAGTTTGTTCTTGATGTGGCCAAGTTTCTTGCTCATTTTGAACAAATCTAAACTGCCTCTAAACTTTATCTCATTCCACCATTTCTCGATTATCTCTAGCGGGCGGTCGTCTCTCAATCACATGTTTTCAAATTCAAAAGGACACCCCCTAGGCGGATCATCCAGTCCAAATGATAGTGAAACAAGGAAGTGGTTTGACCTTATAAAAGGTAGAATGTGGGCTTCTTGAGTAGCTGCAAGCTCTCCCCAATCTCCCTAGATGAGGAATATGTCTAGTATTTTAGCTATATTGGTGAAGTCCTTTCTCCTATTGGACCATGTGAAAATTTTGTTCTTGGTTTGCACATTATTTAGGAAGTTTCTATCTATGAACTCTTGGAAATCCCTTTGAATGGCAGTCATTCTTCCCAAGCCTCCTTGGTTTTCTTCATTGTTTAGTGTTGCATTGAAATCTCCAACCATAATTCCCATCTCACCTCTTCTATTTTCCAACTCACTTGATATTTTATCCCACACTTGCTTTTTTCCCCTATGGCTATTGGACCATATACATTAATGTTGAATAAGTGGGCCTATCTTCTTAGGTCCTTGAACTTGACTACTTGCCAGTTATCCTCTTCCTTTTCCAATTTCCCTTCTACTAATAAAGGATTCCATAGGACTCCCAATCCCCTTGATGCTCCTATTGTCTCCTTGAATCGGCTTTTCCATTGCCTCCAATTACTCAATCTCCTTTGTCCTTCTTCCTTACTCCATTTTGATTCCTGGATGAGAACTATGTTTGCTTTTGATTGCTCAATTTGGTGTTTGACCATGCGCCATTTGTTAGGGGTACTAATGCCCTTGACATTCCATGTTATGATCCTCATTCTACTCTAGGAAGGAGGTTGTCCTTCCCAACAATCATTTTTTTCTAACTAGAAGCATTGCCTGCAATCATCAACTTGGTTTTGTTTGGCATCCTACCCCTTTTGGATTTACGCTTTATGTTAGGAGTGTTTATCTTTGATTATGATTGCTCCAATTATCTCACCTCAAACAACTCACCTTCCTCTGTCGCCTCCCATGGCTCCTCTTCACCTTCTGAAAATTGATCACTCTCTTCTTCCTCCAATTGGACCAAGACCTCCCCTTCCTCCTGGGGAGCTTCAACGTTGCTTATTATAGGGGTTTGTTCCCTTTCTTCTGCCTCCACCCTTGATGGTTTGGGCCCTACTTTTGCTCTTTCTATTTCTACTATTAGTTTCTTGAGTTGATTTTTAATATCCTTCTACATTTCTTGTGCTCCCTCCATGAGGGCATTAAGAGCTTATTCTGCACTAAAGCTTCCTAGCCCCTACTTTTCCTTTGGTGGTAGGGGGGTAGTGTTGGGGGCTTGGGGTTTTTTTCTGGATTCAAGAGCTCTTGTTTATTTCTGACATCCCCAGATGTTTCTTCTATGTATTTGAAGCTGGTATCTGAAGAGAGCTATTTTCATTTCCTTCTTCATAGTTTGTGTTAGCCTCCATTCCCCTGAGTGAAGTGCCTTCCAGGGAGGAGTCCCTGAAGAGGCATTTTCTAGGTTCCACTCCTTCCCAAATTTCTATCTCTTGTTGCTAGCTTCCAAATTTTGTCAGAATTTCTATGTTTTTGTATAACCAAACCCCCTCATCTATTTCAACTAGAATGCATGCCCCAACCCCTTCAATTCCATTTATGAAGTCTTCATCCACCCCCAAGCACACCCTTAAGGCATCTCCTAGTCTTACCAAGGCCTCCATATTCCAAAATTCTGAAGGTAGGTCTACTAGTTTGATCTAGGTGGGAATTTGGTTTATTTTATAGTTCCAGGGATCAAAACTTACTCTCCAGTTTATGCAATGAAAGCTATGACCATTCATGAACAGGGATTTTCCTTCTACGATTTCCAGCTTTAGTTTTTGGTCTATGCATTCAATGAGAAAAAAGGAGTTTGGTAACTGGTAAATGCTTACCTGGTCCTTGTATTTGTTTCTCCACCATGCTTTGATTTCCTTTTTGGGGCATCCTAGACTCATCCATTTGGCGAATAGGGCTTTCTCCATTAGTCTGTAAACTCTCTGTTCGACCATTTCCGATGGCATTTGGTATAGTTTTCTCCCCCACGAGTGCAACTAGTCGCCTCCTTTGGCTTTGTTGTGGAAATTCCTTCTATTTATTTTCCTTCTGAGCAAGTCTCGATCTCTCTAGTTCATTCTTCTTCCAAATTTGTGTTCTCCCCTAAATTTTTGATTCGTCCTCCCATCATTCCCCAACTTAGGGCTTCCTAAACCCCTGACTCTCCAAACTTTGTTGGAGCACTTCTGAATGTCATTGTCTTTGTTGTGCCAGCTAGAGTCTGATGAATTTCCTTGATGATCATTTTCTCGGAACCACCCATGCCTTGGATCGCGTGTGCTCCACCCTAGCCTGTCCTTTCAGTGCGTTATTGGTCTTTGCTTCTGTTCATGGGCCCCTTTCTCCTTGTCTCTGATTTGGATTTTGTCCTGAAAGAAAACACCATTTTCTAATTTTATGATCTGGTAGTAGAGAGGATGGCATTTGTCCACCCACACATCATTTTTTAATACCCATTGTGGGATGTGGTTTGGTTTTTGTTGCAGGGCACCTTTGCAGGGCACCTCTAGCCTGATTCTTTTCTACTTTGTCCTCTGCCACCATGTCGCTCCATTGTCTCTTCTCCCCATCTGCAATTTTTCACTCCTGCTCGCCAACTTGCGCCATCAAAAGTATATATTTTTTTAATGAGATTTTTTAATATAGATATACTATTTCTTTTTAAAATATTATCAATAAGAAATTTTATTTTTTTAATATATGTTGTTTCTCTAATTTTAATTTCAAATAGCAAGATTTACATAAAAAAAGGGTGAAAATCTTTCATAAAAAAAAGTTTAATTATTTTGGAGTGCTTGGAGTTATATCTAAGGTAGATTTTTTTTGAACAAGAAAATGGCATTGTAAGATGTCTCTCGACGTAATAAAAATAAATAAAAATAAATCTTGAATATATATATGTCATGCCCTAAATTTTGCATCAAGGGTAAAAACACAACCATCAATTTTTTTGCCACAAAAGCATTAATAATAGTCAACTATGCATGCCATTATATCATATATTGAGGTTGATATCATATGATAATGAATATATCAAGGTTGATATCATATGATAATGCTTTGATGTTCATATATGTGTACTAGATGTTCTCTTAATAATTTTCTCCATTATCATTATGAATTCAATTTATCTTTTTATATAACACCCTTTGAAATATTTCACACTTTAATAAGTTTTTTACGTTGAGAGGTGTTCTATCAGTCATAGTAGGGGATCAAAAGACCCGAGTACATAAAAAAAAAGACAAACTACAACGAGTAGTAAGTTGAAGAGTCAGGCACAAACTAACAATAGTCGAGAGTGAAGAGTAACATGGAAGTAAGGTCTTTGATGGGAGAAAGACATAATGGAAGAAATATAGCACATTCTGCAGGTAAAGCTTTCGGAAGAGAGAATTCGCATTGTGCAAAAACCACAAAACTTGGTTGAGAGTTGCGAATATAGTGAACAGCTTTGACATTGGGAGAGAGAATTTCTTGACAGAGGAATGTTATTTTATGGGATGAGTATTTTCATTTGCCCATGTAAAACCAGTCCATAACCTAGAGGACTATGCAATACCGCAGAAGCACAACTAATTTTTTTCCTTAAAAGTTAAAACAAGACGAGTAAAGTTTCCTACTCTAACCACATACATCCTCTAGGCTACGTAACGCGTCTACATGTGAACACAATTGCTTATAAAATTTAACCAACCATAGCATATAAATTTTAAACTCAAGATACAACTTACAACAAAGCATTAAACCATTACAAGATAAAGCTAACACATAGAAATGTATTGAACATATTTCCACATATACAACACCATTAAATCCAATAATGAATAGATCATAAACATTATTACAATTACATCACAAAGGTTCACCTCGATACAAATGAGGTATTGCAATTATACATATAGATCCACAGTTACAATGAAGAAGGAGAAGAACAACTCCAGAGAACCACACGAGCTCCTTGAACAAGAAGATCTCGCCATCATGAACGGAAGAGAAACTCAACAGTGTAAGATGTAATCGCCATCAACTATCCTGCACCGTAGGGCTCAAATTTCATGCAGGGAGATAGTAATAGAAACTAAGACAACCTAATACTTATTACGTAATATACAAAAAATACTCATAAAATATATAAATAAGAATTAGTCACATTTTAAGCCTCTGTAATCACAAAATCAATTACCAACACAATACAGTAAACTGACTGTTGACATAGGAGTGTCATCACAAAGGTTGCATTGGTTATCCAAAGGAGATCTTCCTAGGTCCCGACCCCCCTCTAGGGTTATTCTGGTAACCTCTCACTTATTTCGCCCTAATATGCACACCATGGAATCGATATCTTCGAGGACAAGATAACGATTCTGCCATTCAGTTTCCTAACTCATCTCAAGTCTTGCTGCTTCGGAGCCAATGATGAAATAAGTCATCTTGTTGTAGTATGTGTTAAGCTTAATAGATTATTTAATTCCCACTGAATTATACTGACTCCCACACGAGTTGTCCTAGGACCACTTTGTGTCCCAGCCCTCGCTGAAAGCCACTTCCCTATCGACAACACATAACTCAAACTACATGTCAAGGGTAGACAGTGCACTAAGAACTGATAACAAAAAAAACCAATACACCTCAAAAGGTAACACATCTCGATGGATGTCCAATATAGAAAACCCAATACGTGCACTACCCAAGAAACTCAAAGGGTGAACTAAAGTTACCACAACCCTTTCACACTTATGACTCTGGAAGACTTAGATTCACATATTGACATATATTTCCCCCCAGTACATAATTCAAGAAACATGTGTCTTTCAAATACAATTCAACAAAATAACAAATCTATCCTTCAGATTTCCTAAATCCATTACAATCAATTCTTGCATATTAAAATACATCATCCAAACATTATTTCAATTTAATAAACTAATAACAAAATAATTAAATATTCCACTTCCAAATTTCAACTGCTCTTAATACTTAACTCAATTTCCTTAATTAAATATATGATATTTCTAATTAAAACATCTACTTGTGCATTGCATGCATTAATTAACAATATAATATTTCTTTTAAATAAATATATATATATATTATAATTACATAATCTAATTATTATTTTCCAATGTTTATTTTAAAATATCAAATTGTGCATGTGCATGCACCTATTTAAAAATACATTTAAATATCATAAAATTATATGCAATTTTTCTAATATATACTTTTAAACAAATAAATAAATATAAAAATATAAAATAACAATTTTCAGACAACCCTAATCATAAATCATGTATTTGCGACTTTAATAACTTTTGTTTTCGGATTTGGTTTCTCTGAAATTTTTATTGAAGGTGCGCAATCAAATCGTTTAAAACATATAAAAAATTCAGCCCTACCCAGTTCGTAAATTTCGAGTTATGATTAATTTAGTGACGCACTCTCTTTGTTGTTTTGATTTTCAAATTACCAGAGGTTTCCAATTATTTTGGTTTTCTCAGAAGATTTCATTTTCAATCCTACAGAGGTTTTTCTAATTTCTCAAATACTTTCTTTTAAATTTTCTATCGTGTTAAAAATCTTTCCCTACAAAGATCTAAATCTTCAACAGTAATTTATCATTTTCTACAGAAGAATAAATTATGTTTTCACAGGAAGAGGTTTCTAAGTTTTTATTTAAATTCAACAGAGGTTCAATAATTCCACTATAATTTCCTCTTGTATAAATCTATTTCGAATAAACAAATTACACAGAGGATTTAATTATTTTCTACAGAGGTTTCATTTTCACGACAATCTTTTAAAAAACAGAAACAAGAACTTCTACAGTATTGAAAAATCATTTCCTAAAACATTTCCAATTTGCATTAGAGTAATAAAATAACTTTTCAATTTCAAATTTCACAAAAACAGTAAAAAACCTGTTACAGAAGAATGTTGCCTCAAGAAAATATTGTCGAACTTCTCTATAATTTCAATTCCCAATGTAGCCAAAGCTTTCTTTAATGCAATTGCCTCATTCTAGAAGACACAACCAAAAACACAGCCAACAATTCTACAACAAAATAATTCTAAAACAATTTCCTCTAAGAGATCCACAATTTCCTCACTAATTTTCCACAACCCATCCAAAACTTTTTCCTGTGAAACAACTTTCTTTATTTTTTCCAAAAATCCTCTCTGTGAATGAATTTTCAACAATTAGATAACAAATTTCTAACTCTCAGTTATCTTAAACAAAATATCTAAAATATCTTTTCCCTCAACAATTTAGATATTTTCCATTCACATGCATTTAAATATAATAATACAATTTACTAATTGCAAACAATTTAAATATTTTTACTTATTTAATTACCATTTATTTTTAATAATAAAATTTACTCAATCAACATAACCAAAATAAATTTATTTATTTATTTATTTATTCTAAAGCCCTCACAACAATAATTCATTTAATTAAATATTTAAAATTAAATACATATTTAATCTACTAAATTAAATTTGCACAAGAATAAAATACTCAGAACAACAATGATAAAACTAAGACCAAGTTCAAACTGACGACACACTGTACTAGGGTAAAGGTATGACTAGGTAATCTATTACTATCTCCCAATTTTACTGTTGAGTAGTAGACATGCTCAGACCTATGAAACTAGGTGAAGCTAATGTCATATACCTACAATCCTGTAAACAAGCAAATGTCGTACATGTATACATATAGTAAATCATACACACTATGAAGAGAGAATCACGGAAATCATAGGGCACTCACAAGCGAGTGATGCAATACTGTTCTTTTCACCAATACAGTGTCACATCAACTGATGAGATAATATATCAATTAAAATACGATAAGAAAATATAGCAATATCATCACAACTAAGCATCTATGCAAACATAAAGCATATTAACAAAATCATCATGCATATAATGTGTCATCACATCAATAAAGTCTATCATCGCTCCACTATCAACGATAGAATAACAATAACATAAAACATAATCAAATGTGAGTATCCGGAAGCTTACCAAAAGCTACACCAAAATGGAGGTGGTGTCACACATGTTGAATTCCTTTAGAATTGATATTTAGATTGAATTCTCTGAAGTGTTATTTGTGAAGGTAAGCAACCAAACGAAGGAAGAGAGAGCACCATCACTCTATGTACACCCAACTTTCCAAGCTCCTGCATTCCAATACATAGAAAGTATAATATTATAACCATTATATTTGATTTAATAATACTTTGGCCTTATATTTGATTTAATAATACTTTGGCCTTATATTCGATTTAACAATACTTTGGCCTTATGTATAGTCATGTGCCCTGGCTTTCCTTTTTTGCAATGTGTTCTCAATTGAAAATTTGCATTTCTTCAAGGGTGATCGCTCAAAAGATGATTAGAATCTGAAGAAGCATTTATGTGATGGCTACAAATGATGGTGAAGGTGATGATGTCAAAGATGATTTGGTATTGCAAGTGATTTAAAACCTATTGGAATAAATTAATGGGATCTCAAAAATGGGGAATACATTTTTGAGATCTATCTCTCTACATAGAACCAATATTCCCTTGTTTCTTCCATATTCCACGGAGGCGAAGTGCATTATGTGCAAGCTGAATACATTTTCCTTTTGTCTGGTATGGAAACTCTATTATATTTTATTTTTTAATTTAAGGGATTTTGCTAGTGTTTTTCTTGGGAAAAATCTATATTATATATGAGGGTTTAATGTTTGTAAATGTGAATGCCTGAGGGCCATGGGATTTAAGAGAAATGTGATCATTATTTTACGTCTGAGCTTTGCCTAGAATTTTAGGGTTTTAATATAGATTGAGATTTTGTTTGGTTTTTGTTTTGTTATGATTTATAAATTTTGTTGGGAGGATAAGTATATATATTGTTAGTTCCTGCCAAAGGAACTATAGGCACGACAAAATCCTAACTAGTTATTAATGTTTTGAATTTCAACCAATCAAAATTAATTATTTTCTTTTATACATTATATTTGAAGTTTTTTCTAAAGTTAAATGCATGTTTTTTAACTTTTCTAATTTTCAAAATTATTTTCTTGAATATTATTGGCTAAAAATTTTAGGTGATAAGGGTGGATTATGCGGAATTGAGTATAATATTTTTTATTTTTCAATTTCATTGCTTTTTTTGAGGCATTTTTTTTGCCACTTCTCAACTAATAAACTAATATTTGCACATTCAAATGTAAAAATTATGGCAAAGTTAAAGTTAGAAATGTTAATTTATAATAATTACAATATCATTCATAAAGCTCATTTTTATTTTGCAATTTTATTGGTTTTTTTTTTTGCCACTTCTCAACTAATATTTGCACATTCCCAAATGTAAAAATTATGACAAAATTAAAGATAAAAACTATTAATTCAAAATTAAAGATAGAAACTATTAATTTATAATAAAATAATAACTGTTTTTGGAATAACTTGATATTTGAAATCAACTATTTAAGATAAATATTTATTAATCCATTATTATAGTTAATATTGATTCATTATTATAGTTAAAATTTATTTGTTAAGATAAATGTTTAGGAGGAAGATAAATTTATTATTGATTGTTTAATTATTATAGTTAAGATAAATTTCAATACATTTTTAATATTTTTATTATTAAAGTTCTTATCATTATTTCATGTATAATTTTATATGGGTTAATTTTTTATATTTGGATTTTTTAAAAATATTTATGCAAATTTATTTAAGATAAAGTAACAAATTTAAATATATTTTTTATATTTTCTATTTTATCAAAAAAGTAAAATTCATTAAATATTTTAAATAATTTTGCATAAATAATTTAAAAATTATGAAAAAATTAATAAAATTATTTATTTATTATGAAAGCATAGATATTTATTAGAAAAATTCATATAAAATAAATTAAATACAATACAATCAATATTTATATAAAATCATATCATATAAATCCTAAACAAATAGAATAAATTTATTAACATATAATAAATATATTATAAAATAAACAACAATACATAAATAAATTAAAATTAATTATTAACAAATTTAATATATACTTTTTGAAAACTAACGTTAGTAGTTTTGAATGGGATAACCTATGGGAGCTGTTAAATTATGACAAAATTAAAGATAGAAACTATTAATTTATAATAAAATAATAACTGTTTTTGAAATAACTTGATATTTGAACTAAAGGCGCTACCTTTATCTTAACTCTTTATTAATAATTCTATTTTTGACAAATGAGAGTTCTTTTTTTTTTAATTGAAAAAATATTTATGTATTGTTAAAATAACATGCAAAATATATAACAAAACATATTTCATAAATTAATTTTCTCAAATATAATTGGCACGAAAGTTTTGGCCGATATAAGTGATTTATGCGGATCCATTATCATAGTGGGGATTCTAATGACAGATGGAAAGAGCAGATTTGGAAAAACTAAATTGGAACCGTTATCAACTACAATTAGCATTGTGTATAATTTGGAATTTAAAAAAAATGGTGAATTAGTTGTAGTTAATGATTTGAAAGTTTTGTTTGGTGAAAATATGCAGTAATTGTTTAACCACAAATTTGATGTGTGTTTCCTTTTTACATTTCTTTTTAGATTTTACCTCTAAAATTTAATATTATTTTAAAAAATTAGTTTGGTAATTACTTAAAATATAAAATCAATCCCCAAAAAATATACTAAATTTTTTGAATAGTGCTTGTTTCAAAAAATTAGCTAAGCGGCCGAATAGGACCGTGCTCTGGCATTGTGTTTATTTTTTCTAATTTTACATTTTTATATAAAATTTAGTCTTCTAATCAAGATTTAAGCCTAGGGCATGCTTCTAGTGCCCCCATTGTTTCCAGGCTGGCCTATTATATTTGGGTCTCTATTTTGTGAGGGATAGTTAACTTAAATAAATTATGTAGTGCTTGTTGAATTTAAGCTTAATGACTGTTCTTTTCATTCTTATAGGAGATTTCCAACGCTATATATATCTGAGTAACTGTATGCTTCAAATTTGATGTTATAATGTAGAAATGTGTCTTTGGGTCTAAGTGCTTCTATAACATTTTAAGAATTTTATGAAGCTTTTTAGCTTACGTCTTCCAACATGCATTTCATTTTCTCAGTTAGATTTTTTTTTCTTACAGGATGTGCTGGACGAGGATTTAACACCCACATTGTGCAGATTGCAACAGGAGAAATATGTGCTTTTTGATTTACATTTGGGTGTTATAATTGTGTGAAACTATTGTTTGTTTTGTTTTAGATGCCATTTAAAAAAAATTGTGAAATTGTCATTGCATGTTTAGGCTTGCAATTGTTTTCAATGAATTGGTCTTCAAGTTTTTCTTTTACTATTTGAAGCCACATGTCAAATTATTCTGCATAGCATTTTGACATGGACATGCACAATATCAACTTTTTCTATACTGCAACTATTGTTATCAGATTCAAACCTAGTTGTCACTCTTTAGATAGATGACTTGTTATATTGTTTTTGATCAGTTATGAGTAATCTTCTAAATCCAATTTCTAATTTAATTCATATAATCTATTTTTTGCGCTAATTTTTTTCTCCTATGATCACATGACTAACCAAATATATAGGTTGCTTTGGTTCATCAACTTGGGTTAGATTATATATATCCCTTTTGGTTTCTAATTTTATAGTTTTAAAATTACTTCTTGCTTGGATTTTTCTAAAATAGTTTGTTTTTGGCTCATGATCTATATGTATCTCATGAGCTGCTGGCTTAGGTACATGTGCTCGCACCTATTTTATTTTATTTTTGGATTCCTTTCTAGAGATTTTTTGCACACTTGCATTTGACGATATCTAATAAAATGTGATGAATTCAAGGTCATATGCTTTCATGTTACCTTTTGTGGCTTTCAGATTGTGTTACATGGCCATTTTGCCACTTACGAAATTGTAATTTTATTATTTAGTTCTTCAAGGCCCTTTATTTTGGGTTAATTGATGGGTTCAAAAGTTAATCAACTGAAAGCCTTATCCATTGAATAGAAGTAGCCCTTTGAGATTTATACAAATATTTGGACACAACGTTTCCTATCCCTTTACAAATTTAGTGACTGTTTAATATTTTTTTATCCCAGACAAGTCGGGTAATTAAATCAAGCATCTTTATCATCTCTTATGTCTTTGGATTGGCCAATAATATTTTCATTCTCAACTCTAGCCTCTCTGAATGTGTGTTTGATTCCTATATGTGTTCTAGTGCTGGATAGTTTCTTTTTTGGGGCAATGTTGTTCGTGTCACTTCTTTAAATGATTAATGCAAATGTTTGGGTACATTAGTAAGTCTCTTACCATTTGGTCTTGCTAATTTCTAGTAGCCATTTACAAAGGTACACTTATTGTAATTACCCATAAACTAATAATGGAAGGTTCAATTTTTAGTAATTCTTTAGCCACATCAATACATTTTTTCTTAAGAACCATAATACTTTAGTAATTTCTTATCCACAAATACTTGAGCATGGAAGGTTCAATTTTTAGTAATTCCTTATCCACAAATACTTTAGGGGAGAGGACCTAGTAGTTGAGCATGTTTCAATAGTTGAGATAGTAGTTGTTTATATAATGCCCAATAGTTGTGACATGACTACCTAACTTAAACAAAATGTATTCCTTTGATCTAAAAAGAAACCAATCATGTGATGCCACATCAATGCTCAACTACCCATGATGTGAATGCACAAGTATTGGTAATAGGTTTGTTTTGGGTCTTTTTGGACACCTTGACAAAAAGCATGATAATGTGGCATCATATTTGATGATGTGTCCATAAAACAAAAGTTATAAGTAGGGGACTTGCCAAGTAAGTTGTAAAAAAATTGGAGTGATTTGAAATTTCCAAGTAGGATTTTGAGAAGCACGAAGTTAGGGTGCACAACTACTGGGTCCTCTCCTATAGCTACTTCCACCTAGACAAACCTTGGAGCAGAACATAAGGCTATCTTTCCATTTCATCTTACAATATTTTCATAAACTTGAATAGCGGCTGAAGTTGATAGATCCAAAGTTTGCAATTTAGTTATAATGCTGAGAGCAAGGCAGAAACACAAAAGCTCCAGAACAACACCTTTTTAGATCTAGAAGAGTAACTCGATTTGGAAGACAAGATAAGTATGAAATGGTAAAATAAAAAAAGCCATTCATGCTCATCATTTATTGGTAAAGACTGTCATTTGGAAAAAAAATTATAGCAGAATGGTTGGACTATTTTTGAAAGAAAAACTTATTGAGAATAGAAGAATTTTCATCAACACAATTCCTAACTGGAGAGTGTCAAATCATTTACCACTAAGTTTTCAAATCTTGCACGATTTACAAAGTTTAAGAGAAAATTATTATTTCTATTCCAATTGATCATAACAAAAAGAAGTCCAATTTTGAAAAGAATATAACATAGAACCAAATAGAAATGAAAATCCCAAACAAAGATTGTCAAGAGTGTATCTCATTTATCTTTTATTTAATCTTTCTCTTTATGTCTACGATTTCATGAAGTTTTTCTGATCATGTAAATAAAATGTTGATGGATATGTAACACATTTAGTGCACTCATGCCCTAGTTCATCATATCTGGACAGAGAGCATGTCCATCTAGAGATGACCTTATAATTTGGTTATGACTTATCCAGAGATAGTGATGTCGACAAAAATTCAAATGAGACAAGCTAAGGGTATACACATCAATGTCTAAGTTAAACAATTAATACCTAGACAAATATCAGTTCACACAGTGATGAGTCTACAATACAAAATTGTTATTCTAAATGGTAGGCTTATAACTATACTATCCTAGAAATGCATGAGCATTGTCTAGTCACCTTGAATAGTTAAGGAAATCTTTGAACTCATAAGTATTTACATAATGCTAGCAACATGTAAATTGTGCTTTCTTCATGGCCTAAAAGTACAACCAAAGCATTTCAAAATTTTGAAGTGAGCAAAATTCTATTGTTATCAGGGTCATTTTCTAATGGAAGACAAAGTTGACTCTATCAATGATCAAATTCCTAAATTTAGGTGACAATTGCTTTATCTCGACCAAAACTTATTGTTATCAAGGTCATTTTGTAATGGAAGACAAAGTTGACTCTATCAATGATCAAATTCCTAAATTTAGGTGATAATTGCTTTATCCTGACCAATTGTTCCTAAAACACAACAAACTCAACAAATACAAACAAAACTATTCTAAAACTTTCTCGCAGGAACTTCACGCTTACTTCTGTTTTAGTTTGTTGTTATACAATATTTTGGATGTATTAATAATTGGTGTAAATGTTTGAATGACATATGTTTTATTAAATCTATTTTGGGTATGAGTTAAGCTTCCACTTTTTTATATTATTAGGTATTTGTGTTTAAAATGATTTAATCTTAGGAGTGTTTTGGGTGTAAGATAATCAATCTCTTTCTTTTAATTTTATGATGTGAGAGGTATTCATTTTATCAAATTTGTTCAAGTATGATATTAATTTCTATTTCTTTAAAATATCAAATCTGCACACTCACCACCTTAATCAATAATAAATATTTTAGATCTATTTAACTTCAACAATAAAATACATATATGTTGAAATTTCAAAGTTATGTAACTGACATTCTATTAATAATAATTAAAAATATATTATCCAATATTTGCAAACATAATTTACAATCATTCTAATTATAGTTCATAAATCTAACCAAAGAATATAATATTATAAAAATCAACATCATAGTTGGTATAAAAAAAATTATAATAAGTGAAATAGGTAAAGTTTCTAAAATTATAAAAAGTGAAACAATTAGAGTTTCTAATATTATAAAAATCAAAGCAAAATTATAGTAAGTGAAATGGCTAAAGTTTCTGAAATTTAAAAAATCAAGTATAAAATAGTATTTTATTATAAAAATCAATATCATAGTTGGTATAAAAAAAATTATAACAAGTGAAATAGGTAAAGTTTCTAAAATTATAAAAAGTAAAACACTTAGAGTTTCTAATATTATAAAAATCAAAGCAAAATTATAACAAGTGAAATGGCTAAAGTTTCTAAAATTTAAAAAATCAAGTATAAAATAATATTTTATTATAAAAATCAATATCATAGTTGGTATAAAAAAAATTATAATGAGTGAAATAGGTAAAGTTTCTAAAATTATAAAAAGTGAAACAATTAGAGTATTCTAAATTTACTATTTCATATAAAAGTAAGCTTCTATTTTTAAAACAAAATATATTGATGATTTTGTATAGATTTATTTAAATAATCTTTTTCAATAAAAAATTATTACTATTTATAAAGATAATAAATTAAAAAAAAATGTTAAATTACTACACATAAAAAATAAGTTTCTAGAATTTAGAAAGTTAAGTATGAAAGAGCTTTACTAAATTTAATTTTGCATTCTAAATTAAAATATCATAAATTTACTATTACACATAAAAAGTATTAGGTTCAAGTAGGGTTAGGTTTAATATTAGGTTACCTAGGTAAAGTTTCAACTAGATTTATACTTGGATTTCTATTAGGTTTAGAGTTAGGGGTAGTATTTGTATTCAATTGGTGTTAGAGTTAGATTTAGATTTCTATTGGGGTCAGGGTTACAAGTTAAGATAAGGATTCAAGATGGATTTAGGGTTGTGGATTAATTAGTGTTAGGGTTATCATTACAATAAGAGTTAACATTCAATTAAGATCTAATTAAGGTTACATTTAGGGTTTATATTCAATTAGGATTATGGTTCAACAAGGCTAGGATTAGAATTTAATTATAGTTAGGGTTAAAGTTAGATTAGGGTCAGGGTTCAAATATGGTTAGGGTTAGGGTTAGGGTTTAATTAGGGTTACAATTAGAATTAAGGTTTCTATTACAATTAGGATTATGAATAAGTTTAGAATTATAATTAGGGTTATCATTAGAAGTAGGATAAAGGTTAAGATTATAATTAGGGTTGAGGTTCGAATTAAACCATAATTCTAACCTTAATTCTAAAACTAACACTATTAAAATTAATTAAGATTATAGTTATGTTATTTTGTAATAAGATTAATAGTTTAATAAGTAGTGGTTTATTAAACTTTAATGTCTATATGAATACATAAATTTATAACAAACAAATTGAACATAAAGAGATATGATTATAAACCAAAAATAAAAAAATAAAATCACATAGATCAATTAAAAAATAAAATCAAAGAGTTTTGATTAAAGAGAAATATCAAAAACAAAGACTCTTGATTAAACAAAAATATCAAAAGCAAAGAGATATGATCAAACAAAAAAAATCAAAATCAAAGAAATTTAATCAAACAAAAAAATCAAAATCAAAGAGATTTGATCAAATAAAGATATGAAAATCAAAGACATTTGAACTAGAAAAAAATTAATGAAAGAGATTTGATGAAACAAAAAAATCGAAATCAAAAAGATTTTATGAAACAAAAAATCAAAATTAAAGATATTTGATGAAACAAAAACTAAAATTTATACCATTAATTCTTCTTTTCAAATTCAAATGACCACTTGATTATAAAAAACTCTTAAATTACTCACACCATGTTTTTTTTTTAAATGAACCTTCTTCTAGAAGTTTTAAGATTGAGACAAACTAAAAGATGAAATAAATAAATAAAATATTTGATCACAAAGATAAATCAATCAAAAAGGAAAATTAGAGATTTGATCACAAAGATTTGATTAAAATATCAAATAAATGTATCAAAGATTAAAAAAATTAAAGATAAAAGAAATAAATCAAAGAGATTTAATCACAAAGAGAAATCAATTAGGATTAAATAGTTAGGGTTAGAGTTCAATTAGGATATAGTTAGGTTCAAGTATAGGGTTCAATTAGAGTTACTATTAGGGTTAGGGTTAGGGTTTGGATGCAACTAGGGTTTAATTATTAAGGTTTAATTATAGTTAGTATTAGGGTTTGGGTGCAATTACAAAACTTTAATTAAGGTTGAGTTAGGGTTACAACTAGGATTCAATTAGTGTTATGACTAGGGTTAAAAAGTGTTATTATTTAATTAGAATTTAACTATGGTAAGTGTTATTAAGGTTCAATTAGAGTTAACTTAGGGTTTGGGTGGAACTAGAGTTTAATTAAGGTTGAATTGGGATTACAACTAGGATTCTTGATTAGGGTTATAAAGTGTTATTGTTCAATTAGAGATTAACTATATGGTAAGTGTTAGGATTCAATTATTGTTAGGGTTCAAATAGGGTTAAGATTAGTGTTAGGGTTAGTATTCAATTAGGGGTACAATTCTATTATAAATCTTGGTGTTAAGATTACATTTGGGTTTCAAATAGGGTTATGATCAAGGTTAGGTGTAAGATTCAATTAGGGTTAGGATTCAATTAGAATTAAGGTTATAATAAGAGTTATAATTGGGGTTCAAATAGGGTTATAATCAGAGTTATGTTTAATATTCAATTAAAGGGTTGGGATTGGGTATCAATTAAGGTTAGGAATCAATTAGAGTTAGGGTTATAGTTAAGATTCAATTAGCATCAGGGTTAGTGTTAAGGTTAGGATTAAAATTGTGTTTAAAGTTAGGGTTACAATTCAATTAGGATTAGGGATAGGGTTAAGGTTAAATTAGGATTAGAGTTTAATTAGGAATATTTTTAGAGTCCAATTATGATAAGTGTTCAATTAGGGTTAGTATTAGAGTTCAATAAGTGTTCATTTTGTGTTAGGGTTTAATAAGGCTGGAGTTTATAGTTAGGGTTCAATCAAGATTCAATTAGAGTTAGGGTATAATTAGGGAAATAATTCAATTAGGTTTAGGATATATTAGTGTTTAAGTACAGTTAGACATCACTTATAATTAGGATTAGGATTACAATTCAATTAGGGTTAGAGATAGGGTTAGGATTAGAGTTCAATTAGGGTTACAATTAGGGTTAGGGTAAGTGTTCAATTAGGGTTAGTGTTAGAGTTCAATAAGTGTTCATTTTGTGTTAGGGTTTAATAAGGCTAGAGTTTTTAGTTAGGGTTCAATCAAGGTTCAATTAGAGTTAGGGTATAATTAGGGAAATAATTCAATTAGGTTTAGGATATATTAGTGTTTAAATACAATTATACATCACTTATAGTTAGGATTAGGATTAAAATTCAATTAGGGTTAGAGTTAGGGTTAGGATTAGAGTTCAATTAGGGTTATGATTAGGGTTATGGTTACAGTTAAGGTTAGGGTTAATATTCAATTAGCTACATTAGGGTCAGGGTTCAATTAGGGTCAAGGATTATTTACGATTACAATTATTGTTAGAATTAGGTTTAAATTACGGTTAGGGTTCTATATCTAAGATCAATACAAGTCTTAATATTAACCTTACATATAAATCTAAGCCTAACCCTAGCCCTTAAACTTACCTTAACCTTAACCCTAACTATAATCCTACCCCTAAACCTAACAATAATTCTATATCTAACTATAACCCTAAGCTTAACCCTAGACCTAACCCTAACTATAACCCTAAATGAAACCCTAATCCTAACCCTAATCTATCTCTAATTATAATTCAAACCCTAATCTTAGCCCTAAGTGTAACCCTAACCCTAACCCTAATTGTAATCCTAAACCTTAGAACCTTAATCTAAACCCAAATTCTAACCCTAACCCTAAATGTATCCCTAATTGCAACCCTTACCATAATCATTAAACTAATCCTAACCCTAACCCTAATAATAATCCTAACCCTAAACTTAATGCTAACCTTATCCCTAAATCTAACTCTAATCCTAACCATATACCTAACTCTATTTCTCTCTAACCCTATTCCTAACCCTAATCTTAACCCTAATCGTAATCCTAACCCTAATATTAACCCCAATTCTATCTCTAACCCTAACACTCTCCCTAATTTTAACCCTAACCATAATCATAATCCTAATCTTAATTCTAATTCTATCTGTAACCCTAACCCTAAACCTACTCCTGATCCTAATATTATTCCTAACCCTAACCCTAATTTTATCTCTAACCATAACCCTAACATTAACCATGTCCCTAATCCTACATCTATTTCTAATATTAACCTTAACCCTAACCCTAACCCTAATACTAATCCTAACACTAACCCTAACCCTAATACTAACTCCAACCCTAATCCTAAGTCTATCTCTAAACATAAACCTAACTCTAATCCTAATCCTAATACTAATCACAACCCTAATCCAAATACTAACTCAAACCTAATCCTAATTCTATCTCCAACCCTAACCCTAACCCTAATATTGATTCTAACCCCAACCCTAGTCCTAATTCTATCTCCAACACTAACCCTAACCCTATCCTTAATCTTAACTAAACTTAACACTACTTCTATCTTTAATCCTAACCCTAACCCTGACTAAATCTCTAGACCTAACCCTAACCTTACCTATATCTCTTAACCTTAACCCTAACCCTAATCCTAACTAAATATTTTTTAAATAATCCTAATTAAATATTGATGATATAATATTTTTTTATTATAATATTATAAATATATTAAAAATATATTTATATATTTTAACTTAACATTTAAATATTAAATTATATATATTACTTTTTGAAATTGAATTACAAATATTATACTATCATATTATAATATATTAATTATTATAATAATTTAATGTAAAATATATAAATATAAAAATAATTTATTTTATATATTACATTTGCATCGCGACTGCTACTAGCATATATATCTTAAATTTAAGATATATAAATTACGCCTATGGAGACTTTTAATTTTTCAATTTAATATATCTATATTAAATTTAATATATATCTATATTAAAGTTGTGTAATTTATATATCTTAAATTTAAGATATATATGCTAGTAATAATTAATTAGAAAAAAAAAAATAATAATAATAATAAAAAAGTTATCTATCAATTTCATCCCTCCAATTTAATCAAAATTAAATTTTTAAAAAATTAAAAAAAATCAATTTCTTGAAATACATAAAAATAAAAGTAAGATTATTACTACTTCCATACAATTACTATTCTACACACCAGTCATTAAATCAACCCAAAACGAAGGTATTAATTTTTCACCCCGGGTAAGACATTCTTGAAGAACGTTGAGGGCATTTTTTTTAATATTTTAATTCTGTTTTGTTTTTAGCTTTTTTTTCAAACATAAATTCAACCACCCACGTAGTGGCAAAATATAAGAGTAGCCGAAGGTGGTGAGGTTGAACTATTCGATTTGTTTCTCCTCCAGTACAGGAAAATATCTGCAGCAGGCAGCAGGTATGGAATTTTCATCTCTATATTTTTTGCAGTTCTATATATTTTTTTGTTTGTTGGATTAAAAAGATTTGTATCACGAAAGAAACCAAAGTGCGAAACTCAGAGAGTGACTGCTTCAAGTTTCCCACAGTGAAATTACAAAATCCAGAAACAAATCTACACCGTACATATGATGATGGCCAAAGAAAAAAAGAATTTGCATTAATGTCGGCATATTATTAAAATTAGGTTGCTAGAATTCAGATTACACGGTAGGAATACAATGGCAGGGTTAAGAGACTGTAGGTTTTTAATGTAGAGTTAAGAACTAGGTATTTAAAAAAAGAGAATGCAGTAGCAGGGTTAAGAGACTGTAGGCATTTAATAAAAAAGGAAAACAGTAGTAGGGTTAAGATACCGTAGGTTTTTAAAACAGAGTAACTCAAGAAACGTAGGATAACAATCCATGAATTTAACATCTAGCATTAATCTCAACAGTAAGTGAAAAGCCTCGTTCAGCTAACTACATAGAGAATTGAAATTATTAGTAATTTCTTCTACAGGTTTTCGGTCTGTTTTAGTCCTTTATTGCAATTACGATTCTCTTTGTGACTTGTTTTTTCAACTTTTTTATTCTACTCCATGCTTACAAGGTTGGAAGTGTTGTTTTACACAATTTTAACACATTATTATGACTTCTGGGGATTTGAATCTTTGGCATCTGCAATGAAATCCTAAACGCTTCACAACTTGAGCTCATCACGACCTATAGGTGACTCATCATTTCTGTATCAAAGTGGCCTTCCCTTTTTTGAGAGCTTGCTTGGTTATCTCAGCAGACAATGCTATTGTTATTTAGACTGAAAGAATAAGTCTCTCTGGTTGTAGTATCATATTGAGAGGGACTATGAGACCTAGTGTTGGTAAAACTCTTCACACGTTACATATCTGTATGCCCTACAGAGTTGACCACACAATTTGTCTCTCTGATGTATGTATGAAGTTTTTCCCTTGCAAGCGAGAGTGTCGTGGGCGAGGATCCTATCACCAACAGTGTAGCGACTTGAATAGAGATAGGATGCACGTGCAGATGGTGTGTGAATTTAGAATTGTAATTTTTTGTTTTAATGGTCAATTCGCATTCCCCATCAGCTATTTTTTTTTTGTGTATGGTTGTTTTTTGTTGTACTGCTCATCATTGTTTGATTGTTCATGTGGTCACTCTTGAGTTGTTCAACTCTTCTGTCTTGATAGTTTAATTATGAGCTATAGTACTTTGGCCGATATTATGTCTAGAGGATTTTCTAACTACTTGTATGGTGGTCTTGGAAATGATCATTTATGTATGATTGGTTCATAATGAATATTTTAAGCATAAGGGTTTGTAGATTTTTGTCTTAATCTAGTATTTTTTTTCTTGTGATTAAAAGGATTGATTACTACTATTATCTACCTAAGGAATGGTCATATATTTCAAATCTTCGGTCATATATTTCAAATCTTCTTGAAATTTTGAAAAGAAAAAACAAATTAAAAAGTTGGTTTGGTAGGCTATGGGCTTGGCCAACCAACTCAGCTATGAGCATTTAATAACCATTAATCGAAGCATTAATGTGGAGAGGACTTTGAATAAGGATCCATTATCGTTTTGAAAACCCTAAATCTGGGGCAAACATGATGGAAGTTTTTTTAGAACAATCCAGTGTTATCAATTTAACCACCTCATGAGGTTGGAATTGCTGAACATAGGGAGTGCTGTGAGGGTTGGCATCGAGTTCATAATGAGTTTGTTATGGTACTTCATGTTTTCAACTTTTTATCTAGCTTTTGGCATTATTGTAAGGGTACACAGGTTAGAAACAGGGTTTTTCTCTGGATTTGGTTCTAGTGTGGTGGATGATGAGACTGCGAGAGATTTCAACACAATGTCACTCTACTGTGAATTCTCAAATGTATCTAATTCGTATTATTGTTTATGGCTAGAGATGTATATCTGACTGTATGGATAAAATGTCTTTTGAAGCCTTAGATGGTAATATTGGCTGGGTTATTGTAGAAGTTTTGAGATATATCAAATCCCTAGACCCCTCACTGTTGTGTCAACTGTATCAACAAGCTAGCTGGGCACGAGTTATTAGGGTATTGTTTTGACTGTGGCATTATTGTGCTTGGCACTAGGCATAGTAAAAAGGAGAAATGAATGGCTAAGGTTTGATCTCTTTAGGTATTATGATTTATTGCCACGGGAAATATGTTGACCAGGTATTTTGAGAAAGCTTGTCTAAAAACAGCCATGGACAGTAGTGCAATGAACAAATAGACTAATAAGCTTATTTTCAAATATTGCAGTACGACTGTAGTAATGAATGAATTACTCTTTATATATATATATACATATATATATGTATATTTGTATACATATATATATATATATATATATATATATATATATATACAGTACGACCGTAGTAATGAATGAATTACTCTTTATATTTATATATATATGTATATATATATTATATATAAGTGCAATGAACAAATAGACTAATAAGCTTATTTTCAAATATTGCAGTACGACTGTAGTAATGAATGAATTACTCTTTATATATATATATGTTGTATGTAAACTGTCAAGTACAGTTGTATACCTTATAAGAATTACACAATGGTGGAAATTACTTTTGTTCACACAATTTCCTTGTCATTCCAATATTGGAACAAAAGCACTATATCCACTGTTACATTCCTGTAGGCAATAGATAACTGTGATTTCATATGAGGATGTGATTGAACATTATCGATTTGACAAATATGGTGGTTATTTCTATGGCATGGAATTAGATTGGTATTAGGAAAACATACTCAGATTCGTATAATTTTAACTGCTGCTTGCATGAAAAGGGAAAGTAAAATAGTAAATTCTGAAAGTGTTATATAGTGGTAATGTTTGGCAGGTAGTTGAGTGTGGAAAGTCTGTCTATAGTAAATCTTTAGAAGGATGGCACACCCGCTCTTTGATGATTTCATTTATCTGAAACTTGTCTACTTTACAACATCACGTTTAAGATGTCTAATCCTTGAGATTAATAGTATCACTTTGAAAAGAACCCATTGAGTACATGTAAACTGCTGCACAGATTTAATTAAAATCGTGTTCTTAAAAAGTGTTTGACATGTTCTGAAAATCACATTCTTAAATTCATGATAAAACAGAGTGAGAGGATTTATCAGGGCCTCTGCCAATTCATCCAAATTGGTCAAATGGCCTTATGCAGAGGTAGCATGGTTGCAGATTTCAACTTCCATCAAACTTAGTTTCCAAGTTAACAGAAAGGAATCATGGGGCCTATGGGGCCTAAACTAATCTTTCCAACTTATCCTGCAGACTGTGCATAGTTGAAGCTGAAATCCAAGAGTTACTGCATGGGACTAAAAATAAGCATTGTTGATATCAGGCAACATCTTTTGGATAGTGATGTGGTGGTCCTATTAGTGGTACTATGTGACATATTTGTACATGAACTGTAAATATAGGCACCATTGATCTACATGAATGCATTATGAGACCAAGACCTGCTCGTGGATTGTAAATGGCCTCATTACATGCAAAATGTTAACAATTTAAATAATCTAAAAATGGGATATTGCAACAAATTGATATTAGTATGGAGAAAAATGTGCCTTTCTGTTGTAATCTTAACATTGGTGACTTTGATTCGGGGCGACTTGTCTTCCTTTGTCTTTTGACCTATGTTATCAAGTTTGTACCTTGGAGCCCTAGATTCGGATTTAGTTTGAACCTAGTTTGTGATGTGGGCTGGTTTGACTGTGGAATTGCATTGGGGTTGAGGTAATCACAATGGGTTTGTCCCAGACAAACTTGGGTGAACCTAGATTAGATTTTGTTAAGTTTTGATTATTGAAATTTGTTTTTAAATGTTCTTGTGTTTGTTTTGTGTGAATCCGGTTTTTTCCCCATTCACGTTTGCAAGAAAAATGTCGACCAAAACCTACGTGGATGTATTTCAAGGCTTTGAGACCAACAATGTGCCCTTGTTCTCCATGCAAAATCCATAGTAGGGCCTCAAATACATATGATGGATGGTGCTGCAACTCCAATTTCCTATTTGATATTATATAGATTCCAGTAAATTCAATTGATCATTAGATGGGACAAAATAGGTGCTTTGACAATTGTATGACTATTATTAAATTTATTATACAATATAATCTATAGTAATAAAACTAATAATAGATTCCTTTCTTAATTGTGGCGGCCTTTTTAATTGTTATTATTAAATTGATGATAAAGTTTTATTTATTTATTAATAAAATGTTTTTATGGTTTACTATTTTAATTAAAATATAGATAATTCTAGGATATAATGAAAAATGGGAAAATATTATATATATAAATATATATTTATCTCTCTCTCTCTCTCTCTCTCTCTCTTTCTCTGTGTGTGTGTGTGTGTATATATATATATATTTGTATGGGTGAACCCAAAAATGAACCTGACCCTAAAATTCTTTTTGCTGGATCCACGAACTCAATCCGCAAACCAGAACCAGGATCCAAAATAGGACTGGTAACATAACTTTTGACATATTATCAGATTTTATGGTTCACTCTTTTTCTTGGTTACAATTATGCCTATATATGCCTCATAGGTTTTGCAAACCAACTTCCTATTACCATAGAAGTCATCTCTTTCATCAATGGCATTGTCCATGGGTACAAGATTCTTTGTTTTACCTGTGGAAAAGTTAAAAAGATTGATTTTAGAAGCATTGAACATTGTGAATAAAATAATTAATAAAATAGAGGGAACCAAGGAATTGATAAAATTCATTGGAAGTCATATAATTTATGTGTGTAGAGTTAGAATTGATTTCATTCATCATAACTTGCCTCTTGGTTCATTGTGTATATTTTTAATAGGCAAATAAAATTTAATAAAGTTTGGCCTAGCAGAGTCTTTTAACTATAAAGATATTGATTGTCACAAGAGCCTTAGAATCTGGCATCTCAATACTACACTAACTG
>VDFB02045552.1:0-48910 GCA_007258455.2 Sequoia sempervirens | reverse complement strand
ATGAAAATGAAAAAATATTAAAGCAACTGGGGGGTGAGAGATGAATCATATGAAAAATCTATCACCAAGCTTGGAGAAATAAATTTTGGCATTGGGAGTAAATGCTCATGTATGTTGATTTTTTACATGTGTCCATTGCCATCATTAATGCTAGCTTGATTGTTTACATGAAAAGGCATTGATTAACCTACTAATTCCTAACAAATTAAATATGAATTTTTTTTTGAAATATTTTACATTGTTTAAGCATGCTTCTCATTGCTAAAAGCATGCTTTCCAAGTACATAAATATTATTTGTGAAAGAGGTGGCAAGGAGAATGTACTAATTCCATTCTTATGGTGATTTTGGCATTCCAAAGTGATACAGATCCCAAATCCATATGTATCACCTCAGTGGCAACATTTAGTAAGCCAAAGGTAATGACAGTGCCTTAATACATCTATGTGCAAGAAGTATTGAATGCACCAAAAATGCAATTTTTGCTGAGTATAAAAATGCAATTAGTCATTTCTCTAAGGAAGCTCTCTGCAAATTTTCATGTACAATAATGATAGAAACATTGAATTTAGGTAGAAAGGCTAGACCCTCATCTAAAAGACTAAGTTATACTAATATTTTTTGGAGAGTCATTCACAAATGCTCTATCATCAAAAGAATGATGTTTTTCCCATACCAAACTAGTACAGGTAGGAAACCATATGAAGAAGGAAGTTGTGGTAGATTTTGCAGAAAAAAAATTTGACCCAAAGGTGGTGAAGAACCCTAAAATCTAGGGAAGGGGCTTTTCAAAGAATGATCAAACATGGGGTAGTTGAAGGGTTTACATCATAACTTTGGAATTGTGGTTTTCCACTATTCATGTTGGTTGATGCACACCCATTCCTAGAGTTGGTAGATGCATGTGCAAGGTGGTTTGACAAAGAAATAGGGGCTATATTCGGCAGAAAGAAAAAAGGTTATAATCAATGCAATAGCCATCTAGGATATGTTATGTATGCCTAAAGACTGGGTCACCAATACTTTTATCCAGGAAGTAATGGAAGAGTTTTGGAACACCAAAACTAGATAATTTCCTTTTTATGAAGATGAAACTGGGGAGAAGCTAGAACAAGGTCAAATCCCCTCCCCTATACCATGCAAGAAATTAAAAATAGATCTTTAGGCCATTTTGGCAATGTTGGCCTATGTCTACAACTACAATGATGATAAAAAGGTTTATCCTTTTTCAAATGGGCATGACCTTTATGCTCAAGAGAGGAAAGAGCCAAAAATATTGTTATTTCACATAAATAATAGTCGAATAGTTGAGGAACTAACACTTAATGAAAATTCACGTACTATTCTTTTCTGGTGCATTTGATTTTACACCAAAACTATGAGTTCTTTGAGAGGCACTTGTCATTGTTTAATTTTAATATAAAGGGGTCATACCAGCCAATTTTGGTCAGAACCCATGTGCTTTTAAAGACATGGAATTATTACTAGTTTGTGGATTATTTTATGAATCCAATGCTCTTAAACTTGTCCCCACATCCACCATGGAATTTCTCTCATAAAGTCTTGCAATGTATAAATACCTTGCACACCCCGGTGGATTATTTTCAAGGAGATAAGTTCACATTCATCAAATTTCATGGTTTCATCAAGGATGCTTTTAGGTTCCCAAAAATTTTAATAGATAGGGTTCTTTTTTAGAGGCATTCCATCAAGTAACTATTACTAACAATTCCTATGGGTTTTTAATAGACAGGGCTTTACTTGACTCCACTTGCCATTGTCAATAACTAGATAACACTAGTAAAAAGGAAGGAATAGGAGGTTCATACAAAAAAAATTGCACACTTGGGCCTAGTCCTCATTTGTGATGCATGGAGCTACAACTTGATAAGGCACCTCCCAATTGTGAGGCATGAGAGTTGGGAGTACTTTGAATCAAGAAAGAACCTGACCAAAGAACAACCAAAATTGTACATCGTCTTGGCCTACATACCATTTCATCAGCCACTGTGGCTTGAATTTTATGTCAAAATAGTGGAGTATCATCTGAGCCTTTCAATGTGAACATGTCTCTAAGTACACAATTGAAGCACCTACAGTGGGCAAAGAGAAGGAAGGCAGATTTTTGGAGGTTCTTACAAGAAATGAAAAGCCTCAACATCATGTGTGGAGAGCTCCAACCACATGATGAAAAGTTTGATGAAATTGATGATAAAGAAGTTGACACTAAGGATAGTAATCTTGAGACTAATCAAGAGATTAAATAGGGAGAGATTTTTCTCTAAACTTTTCAGCCTCAAGAACCTAAAAAAGGAAAGGCATTGATATAGAAGGAATCATAGGTCACATCATTTGTTAACACCCAAGGAAAGGGAATGAGGACCCAAGGGTCCTGATAGAGGTCTTCTATAGGTACAAAAGGCTAGGTTTCAATAGGATCGGGTACTAGGGGATCTGAATCTACTGGTTGTGATCATACAAAGAGGAGATGAGTGCATGACCTAGGTGGAATCATGCATCATCTAGAGAAGAATAAGTTGAGTCTGCTTCACTAGGATATTAAAATTTAGTAGCCTAGGTAAGTTTTTCTCCCCCTCTTCTTTCAACCTTTGCATATTTGGCCATTCCTCCACCCTTGTTTTTGGAAAAGAGTTCTCCATCCATGGATTTTGATATTTTTGTTCTAAATGAGCTCCCCATCATATTCAACAATGAAACCTCTTAGGAAACCCCAGGCATCGAGCGAGCATCATCCACATCGGCCACGATTGATTCTTTAATCACCTTGTCAAGGGCCCCCATTGAAAAAGTTGAAGCATCCATGTTGCCAATTTCACCGAATCCATCTACTTTTGGGAAAATGTCCCTTTTTCTACCCACTTCCCCTTTCACTTCAATGGGTGTTCCTCCTCCAAATTTCCCATATGGCATCCCACCATTTTCAATGATAACACTCCCCTTCGCCTCTCTACAATCCCATACAACTAAGGAAACTCCTTCCATCATGCTATTTAGTCTCCCTCCAAGTTCTTCCATTTTTGCACAAAGCATCAACACCCCATAGAGTCTCCAAGGTCATTTCAATGCAACAAAGTTGGACTGACAAGCTAGAAAATAGAAACTATAGATTTAAAATGTGACATAACCAACCACTAAGAAGATTGAGGCTTGTTTCAATAAAGAGTGGATTAAGATGGAAGATTATGACATATAAGCTATGGGCCTCAACTTAAGTGAAACTCACACATGTGACAAGGTGGTTCTGGGTAAGGTCACCTAGAAAGAGGTCTATATTAATTAGAAGAAGCTGGAATTTTTTTTGAAGAAGCATGAGGTTGAGATAGTAAATATAAAGGAAACACTAAACAAGTTATAGGTGGAAATTAAGAGCAGAGAGGTGGATATGACTTGCATAAGGAAATATAGGAATATTAGGGAGAAGCAACTAAGTTGCTTGAGGAGGCCCAAAATGAATAGATTCGGCTTTATGTCTAGGTAGAAAAGTTAATGGTTGAGCTTGCTGCTGAATGTCAGGCAAATACAAAATACCAATTTATCTAGGAGAACATGTAAGAAGAATTGGATAGTGTTTGATCTTAGGCTTTTGATAATCTATGAAAGGCCCAAGAGGAAATAGAAAGACCAAAGCAAGAGAAGTAGGAGATTGATTTTGTTTTGTCAGATCATGACCAAGAAGTCATAAGGTTGAGCTCCAAACTAACAAACATCCTCCAGGAGAGGAACGAGATGGAGGAGAATATGAAGGAAAGATAATCTCAATTCTATTAGGAGTTAGTTGTTGTGCAAGGATCCAAGATCCTCTCGATATTGAAAATACTGATATCCACACATTGGGAAAGGATCATAGTGTTTAGTTGCTACTCTAAAGCCGGTCTTGCAGTTTCTAAGAGATGCTTGGGAATTAGATGAGAATGTTGGGCCAATGGCTAACAAAATTCTAAAAAATTATGCTCCCCTATCCATAAAATCAAAAAACCTTATTTCCATGTTATGCAAAGAAACTAAAGAAGCTTTAAGAGGAACATAAATTCATGATCAGAGGGTTGCCTCAAGGAAAGCAAGTGAATTCATGAATTTCTATAAGGTTACAGTAAATAGAAAGTAATTCCAGGTAGTGTTAAATAGAAAGGTTAATGAGATCAAGAAGGATTTCAATGTTCTAATTGATTTCATATTTCTCACCCTTTTCAATTGAGCAGATCATAGATGCAAATAGACATAAGGTTTAAGCCCATCACCCACTATTGATGAAATAGAGGAGATCCTTCCCCTTTTTCAAGTCTATTACCACATTGGGGCTATTTAATCAAGGTTGGGAGGTTTTTCTTTTAAAGAAGCTTTTGAGTTGGATCAAGCATATGATATTCTTTATGTTCTTAGCCAACCCATTGGTTTGGATTGGGAGGTGCAACAATCCTCCTTCCTCAAATTTCAAGATTTTCTAGAGCTCTAGGTTCATGCTTCTACAAGTGAAGGTCCCTTGTGAGTTGCAAAACGTAAAGAAAATTTATCTTTCTAATCTTTTTGGGTTTTTGGCTTTTACCTTTTTAGCTTTGGGAAGAGTTCACGCTTAATGAAGAGAAGACTACTTTGAAAGGCACACAATGTCCCACATGGTGGTTGCACGAATTTTGTATATCACTTTCCTTTCGGGTGTAAGCCAAGACACGTGTCTACTTGGTGGGGATTTTCTTCAAGGACATTCTCATAAATTTGAGATTGCCCACCCGCTCGACACGTCATCTATTTGTTCAAGCAGTTGTTATTTTTGAGGAATGATCTCCTTAGGTGGATTTTTTTGGAACATGGTTGGTGCCTTGTCTTCAAGATAGAACCTTCAAGTCGGTGCTATCAATATTTATGATTGATAAATTTTATTTTTTCTAGGCTATTTTTAAAATCTGATTGTTTTCCGATTGTGATCTTTCTAAATATATAAAAGATATTAATGCAGCAATTGGGACTTAATTAGAAAATATTTTTATGATCTAATCAAGATCTACAATTAAATCATGGGCTATCAGATACAAGCACTTGGTAATTTTTGCTTCTAGAATGTTGATAGTGGTGTTCTCTTCTTTCAAGTTATAAATAGTGGTTGGCAACATGAGTAAACACGAGTTTTTTTCTTAGTTAGAAGAATTACTTTGAAAATACTTTTGAAGGAAATAGATCTAGTAGGAATTTTTATTGTTTTCAAAAGTATAAATTCTTATAGAATACTGCTATTCTCTGGCATGTTATTTTTAGCTCAAACTATGATTGGATTGGCATCATATCTTTATTTTTCAATTCATTTGCTATTGAAATTTTGATCTATTTAGAGGAAATATTTGAAACTATGCATGTTATTGGCCTTTGTCAAATTTCTTCTTTATATTTTTTTTCATGTTAAAAGCATTGTGTTAAGCTCATTCTGATAGTTTAGGTAGCTAATTTACATGTTGTTAAGCTTCTATGTTGAATAATAGCTTTCAAAAATTGGATTATGCCTGTGAACTTTTCCATTTTTTGTAAAAGTTATTTTTTTCATATTATGCCATAAAGGGAGGAAAGGGTTTCTATTATATTCTGGATATTTCAGTTGACTTATAGGGTTTTCTTATGTTTGATCATACCTTAATGGGTGCTCCCATGGGGAGATTTGAAACACTACACTGTGCTTTTACCTAGCCTTTGTTTCTCATTCTCTTCCCAACAATGAAGGGTTTGTGGCATTCTAGGTCTATTATATCATCCATAGAAAATAAGTCAAGGTTTCAAATAATGTAAAATCTTTGGTGCATGACCATTTTCATGTTTTATTCACCTTTCTTTCTACATTTTTCTCCCAAAACAAAGAAGAGTTGACATTCAAAAAAATCCTGGAGGTTATTTAGTTAGCCACAAATTGGCCCCTACTTGCTAAATTTCCCATAAGGTTGTTGGAAAGGCACAAGCTTTCATGATAAAAAAACATTATTTAAATATGAAGGGAAAAGGAAAATTAACTTTTTGATTAAACAAAAACTTAACTCAAAAATTGAGAAACAATGAGTCATTTAATTAAATAAAATTTAATTAAATTAGAAAAAGCTAAAAGTGAATAATTAAATAATTAACATAATTATTTAATTATACTGGAAAGTGAAAAATAATTTTTTTAGACTATAGGAATCGGGTAGCATGACCCCCTATAAACTGGAGTGCGCCTGGTAAAAATTTTAACGTGACCGGTGGCGTTGGCGCGACATGCCCTCCAATACCACAGGGGTGGGGGAGACTAGACCTCATGACCAACCTCCTACAACAGGAAAGATTTAGCCAACCGAGCTAGGGCCCCAACCCCGAAAGTGAAAAATAATTAAATAAATATAAATTTATTTAATTATAGAAGTCGAAGATATTAGTGACCTAATTAAATAAATAGCAATTTATTTAATTAATCGAAAGAGGACTCAAAAGGATAAAATGAATTGATTAAATAATTTAGATTATTTAATTAATAGAAGAATTTACGACATTAGAGTGCAAGATCATCCATCTGTAAAACAGACAGTCGCAAACAAGGAATGTCCTAACTCATACTAAGGGTCATGTTGCCCTAGTCTTTTTGTCAATACAAATCGTAGACATCAATCAAACAAAGATGAGTCATGAGACATCAACGCTCCTCTAAATCCTTTGTGGGACATCCTCAAGGTGGCTAGTAACATGACCGAAGTAAATCCAAAAGATAATACAAAATAGACCAACAAGGTCAAAAACCATTCATCTTATTTCTCAATAAGTTTTTTCCAGTGTGTTAAGTGACAAAGTGAGTGATGGGTTGATTGTTGTGACAAGGCCTAGTTTTAGAAGAAGAAACATGTTGTATAAGATGTTAAGTCTAGTTTTGATCATGTAACTACTTGTATAAGGAAAATGAGAAAGTTTGATAGTGATAAGGTTTGGTTTTAGGAAGGACACACGATGTACAAGACCATTGGTTTTGATCAATTTTGCTGGTTTGGGGTAAGTGCAAAAATTTGGGTCCACATTCACGAAAAGTGTCATTTTTCATCTTTAAAACAAATACCTGTTATTTTTTTAGAATATGTACCCATTTTGAAGTGGGTACTTGTTCCAAAAGGTTTGAAACTCACAAGACATGTTTTTCATTTGGATTTAGGCTAAATAAAGGCATGGTAACCCAACACTTAGGCTTAGACCTACAAGTACAAGGTCATTCTAGTTTCAAGAGAAAAAACTAAATTTGGCAATATAGAAATTGAGGTTTTCTTAAAAAATATTTTATGAAATCAAAACCCATTATATATGGCAATCTCTAGTATTCAAATATATAATTTATTTAATGATTTGATTATTTTTTCTATTTTTAAATTAATTTATGAGGAAACAGGTTCATAAACTTGAAATGTCAGGGTTTTCATATTTTTAAATAACTTTTAATTTATTGATTTTATTGTTAATGAAATTATATGGCATCAATCTATAAAAAATTCTTTACACAATGAAAAAAGAAAACTCAAAAAATGATAAGTTTAGGTCAAGTTATGTTGTCCATACACAAGGTTTTTTAAAACTATAAATTAGGGCCAATACAAATTTGATTAATAAAAAATATTACAAAAAATTTTTATAAAAAAATATCCTCGTCAATCTTCCTTATAATATACATCTTTCCGCAAAAGGAATTAGAAAAATACATTTATTTATGTCAAATTATGGTGTCCATACACGTGCATGGTATGGTCCTAAAAAAGTAACTTTTAACAAGTGGTTTTTATACATGCGTATTAAAAATTATTTTGTATCATCTAGGTATTAGAATAAATTACATATTTGAAAACTAAACTCAAAATACTAAATTTCATATTACTAAACTTTTTAAAGATTCAATGTGTAAGTGCTTCAAATTTTATGTCCAACTATGACAAATTCAGAAAATCAAGAAAAATACTCCCACTTTTTGAATATTTTGTGGACCCAACTTCTTGCACACACCCTTTGATTGATTTGACAAATGACTAATTTGACTTAGAGACTTATTGGCTTGCTTGTCTTGTTGATTTAGGATTTTTGTTTGAAGTTTAGATGATTACTTCATGTTCGATTTGACACTGTCCCGTTGATTTTGATTGGCCTGATGAACCCTAAAAGACTAACCTAGTAGGCCTTGGGGGCTCATCAATAAATGGCCTTTCCTACATAGCAATGCACAAAGACCTCGTAGTTTGGCATGACCCTTGACTTTTCTTCAATGACAAAGGACCAAATCATGATTTTATTTAACACCTGAAGGACTGACATAATGCCTCTGGGGAACATCAACATATGGCCTTGCCTACATCCAGTCATAGAGGCAACATAGTTCAACAATGACAAAGATTGACATGATTGAATTTAACTCTATTTTTTGGGATATTTTAAAAAGTTATTTGAATGTTTTTGGGTTTTGACATGTTTTCATTTGTTTGGATTTTGAATTTTTATGATATTTTTAATTTTTTTTTTGTGAATATGTTTTTTCTTTGTCGAATGTTTTGATTTTTTTGTCCTTTTGTGGATAATGACCTCCAATAGTAAGTGTAGGATCCATTGAATGAAATAGGTCAAACATTTTCCCTCAGTTAGGTATAGGACCAATTTGTTAGGGTTGGGATAGGATAAGCGTTATGGAAGACAAAAAGACACATGATGTCAACCATTATGATGGAAGACACAAAGATGATAGAGGAAAAAAAATTCATGAATGAAGGGTGACTATAAGGATCACAAAAAATGCATGTGAATGATTCCTACATGCAAGCGAGAAAGCACATACAAGAATCCAAGGACAACCATGATCTTTCTCCTAGTAAAGTTGAAAACCAATTGATAGGTGATGATGATGACGATGAAATTATTTGATGTGGGAAGGACACATCCTGAAACAAAGTGAGGATGATGATAATGTGACTAAAGGATCAAGGTTTTCAACAAGGCTAGAAACAAAGCCAAGGAATGTTTTGGATGATGCACTAGGACACATAACAATATTTTTTTGATTAGCTTGGTTGCATTTGGAATGAATTGTTTAGGACTATATGGTATGACGTAGAAATGTTAGATTAGAATCCTTAGACCATTGACAAGGGAAAAACCAATACATGCGATAGTTATGAAAGGATACTAGGTTCATTTTGTAAAAGATAGGAGACATGAGGATTATTGGATGGAAGAATTATCATATGGTCTCCAAGGATTGTGTCACATAGGGAATTTTTTTTTCTCCAAGGTATGGGTTTTGATAAGGCTATGAAGGAAATGATGTGATGTTTCATGAATAGTGTATGACCAAAGGATAGACATGCCAAGAGTTTTCCCAACACATGAGTTATGTTTGTACCCCAGTCTTTATCAAGATCAAAGTAGGTGGGAAAATGGATGGGAACGATATGGATTAAATGGATATATGGAATTTTCATGAGAAAGGAATGGGAGATGAGACAACTCACCCCCAAGTGTAATGGTCCACATAGATAATAGCTCTTACACATGACACATGTTTGCTAGGTTTTCATCATGGTACTTATCCAAAGCACCATAAAAATAGTTTTCACTATTGGATTAATTTTTTCTCTTTGCTATTTTATTGTTTTTTTATTCTTTATTTTTTATTTTTGTAGTACCAAGATGCATGTTTTCCAAGTTTTCATCAGGGCAACAATTTTTTTATTCAATTTTTTTTTTTTTTGTATTTCCCTTGTATTGTCTAGACTATCACTTTGATGGTGCTGATGTAGATTCTAATGTCATGATATGACCATAGTTACCTTTATAGATTAGTTGTCTTGTTAGGATCATAATGATTATATACAACTAACTATTTTCATTGTGATCCTTTCTAATATTCAGGTTAGCCTTATCGAAATATGTTCATCATGATAGAGTTCTATGAGAGTCCTAATGATAAAGAGTTGCTACTAAGATGAAGTGGATTTGTGAAGTGGTTTTTTTGGAATGTGGAGAAGATTTCAAATGGCTTATGATGGATGATGGTAGATGTTGAAGGGTTATTTGGACATCTAGATGTAGGAATTTTTATTTTTCAAATGAAAGATGGTGGATGATGGATTTAGAATTTTGATTGGGATAGTGTGTGGAACCAACACTTTTATATACCTTTCATGGTGAACATTTTGAAGGAGATGGAAATTTTTTATATGTCAGAGACCTTTTTTCTTATGGCTCTACATCTTGATTGACTTTTAGATTTGGAATATTTTCTTTTCTTGATCCATTTTTCTTTGCAATCCATTTTTCCTTTATTTTTCCACTTGGATTTTTGTACTCAATGGTCTTTGATATTTTATTTCAATCTTTATACTTGTAAGAATTTTGTTTTTTTTGGTTTTATTTGATGGGATTAATTATGTTGGAATGATGGTTTATGGTGTGGATGGAAGGAATGTTGGAAACAATCTTGACGAGGACTACTCATGGCCCCCATTTTTATTTTTGTATTGGATAAAATTTCTCCTAAAGTCATGGAGGTATCACTAACACCATTTTATTTTTTGATTGAAGAATATCCAAGACCTTTATGTCTAGGTGGTGCAGGAGCACCCAATACACACAATTTCAAAACTTCATCCTTTGAAGGAAGACATTAGGACAGTAGGGGTAGCTTTGGTTATTTCATATTAAATAAGGTATTTGATACCATTATTGATGTAATTTTGGGTCTTTAGTGTTAGTTAGTTCACAAAATGCACAAGGGTGCCTAATATTATGTTTATTATCAACAAATTGTCGTAAGGGAAAAATTAAGCAATGTAAGGGTCTAGGTGGTTCACTGATCAGTTATAGGTGTTTCATGGTTGTTTTTGTGTTTGAAAATGTTTATAAGGCCTCTTGAAGGATCATGTAAGGTTGTTGAATCAATTTGGAGAAGGAAAACAATCAAAAACCTATGTTTTTTAGTTATTCTCTAAGTTTTTGTGCATTCCCAGCCTGTGTATGGGTTCGTCCAATAGGTATTGGCTCTCAAATTTTTTGAATTCATTGTAGCATGGTTTTTTCCTTAAAACTAATCTATTCTTGAATAATTTCACTATGCATTGAGCAATTGAGAGGCTGAAATCTATAAACTAGTCTAAAATAGGGGTTTTAAGGTTTCAGGGAAAATATGAATAAAAAAGGCCATTCCACCCTTCTGTGACTATTGTACCTGGGTGGAATGGGAATTTTTAGCCTATTAATTAGTGTAGTACTCAATAATAAAGTTGGGTAAAGGGTTTAAAGAAACTTTCCACACTATCCCTGCATAAAGACAAATTTTGTGTGTTTTAAGCATAGCTAGGGTATGGTGTTTTGAGATTACAAAGAGAACATGATGGGACTTGTTTGTTTCTAAGTTAGTGAGTGTATATTGATATATTGGAAGGGTTTGGGATGTTGGGAAAGGCCTATTGTGAGTAGAAGGGTGAAACCCTATTGGAAAAGGGTGAAAAAGAGTGAAAATAAGGTGGTTTACAAAGGAAATGTGTGTAGAACTTGGGGAAAGTCTAATACAATGTTTTCTTAAGAATTTAAAAGTAAATTAATGAATTATTTAAGTGGTTTTATGTTGGTGAGAGGTCTGAGCATGGGAAAATCAATAAGCCCTAGTTGAAATGGTGAAAAAGGAGGGTTTTAGCATTGGAGGCTTGGTTGACCGTTTAGGGTCATGATACCTTAAAAATATGTGGTTTGGGAACTTTATTAAAGAATTTTTTGAGGTTAGGAAGTTTGGTGAGGATATTAAAATGTGGTCCCTTTGGAAAAGTGGCCTAATTAGAGGACTAAAACTATGAAATCCTTGATTTTGAAGCCTTTGATCCAAAAGAGTGATATATGGGTTTTTGATATGTTGAAGGAATCTAAAATGCGTGCTTGATTCAATTTTTTTTGCTCTAGTGCTTTGGAAGGATTTTGAGAAAATACTGAAAAACTAGTTTTTTTATACTACAAGGAGTGCTAGTGTTGAAAGGTGTGTTTTTAAGATTGTGTTGAATCTAATTTTTATATTATTTTAAATGGTTAAAATGTCATTAGAGGTAGGTTGAGGTACTTTTTCAGATTCTTGGTGAGGATTGGTAGTTGATTTGCAAATTTGAAGGGTTAAGACCCTTGAGGGTGAGTTGATACTTAGCAGATTGAAAGTGTTTCCAAGAGGAGTTCATTATTTTTGAATTGGAAATAGTTTTTTGTGAGTTAATATTCACCTTAGATCTGCATCATAGTGGTATCAAATCAAGGAAGTATATCTCTTGAATATTGAAGAAGCATTCGGCTTGAAGCATTTAAAGATACAAGACACTATGGCCATCAAAATGTTGGATGAGAAAGAGGAACAGATGAGGAATGATATTATCTATACTAGGTGCAAATGAAAAGGCAAGGTATGTAAAGTAATGATTGATTTAGGTTCATTGGATAATGTTATTTCTAAGGAAATGGTTGAGAAGTTACATTTGACTAGATTAATCTATGAATCACCTTGCAAGGCATATTGGGTAAATAGTAATGAACATGTTGTGGTTAAAGAGTAAGCATTTGTAGATTTTCAAATTGGTCCTTACAAAGATGTTGTACTATGTGATATTATGCCTATAAGAGATTGTCACATGATACTAGGTAGAGCTTGGCAATATGATAGGTCTGGTATACATGATGGAAGACTTAATGTGTATGAATTTGAAAAGGATGGGAAAAGGTATACCTTGAGTTGCTTGCAGAATGAAGGGACAAAAATGAGGATAGGTGTGTGTGGAAAAAGAGATTTTCTAGAGCAAAGGAACAAGGGAACTAGGAAGATACAAAAGGGCATAGTATTGGTGAAATGGAGAATGAAAAGCACCATGGAGAAGTATTGAGGAAGGCATAGTAGCTTGAGGACAAAAAGGAAACAAAGATAGTAAACGACAGAGATGAGAAGAATTTGAGGGCACAATATGAGGATAAAAAGTGTGATGAAGAAAAAGGTAGGATAGAGGTTTTGCAATTACAAGAGGATAAAGTAAAGGCAACAAAGGATAGGTCTATGACAATGATTTGTGAGAAGAAGAAACTTGGGATAGAGATCCCTCAAAAGGAAGAGAATAAAAGTGAAAGGAAGTCATCAATGGATAGACAAAGGAGGCCTAATGAGGTCTATAAAGGTGAAAAGAAATTCCTACTAAAAGGACAGAGTAACGAGAAGCCACAAGAGACTGATAATGGTAGAGATGAGTTGTAGTAGCAATATGTTGACATAAAGGATGGAGAATATAATGATAGAGAGGTCTTGACGACTGAGAATATTAAGAGAGGAAGGGGAGATACAAAAAATTCAGGTAAGTAGGTTGGAGAAATCCATGATAGGCTTGAGGAGGGTGAAAAGATCATCTTTTGGGAAGTGGAGTGTCCCTTAACAACATATGCAAGTGATAAGAGGATAAATATTATGAATACAGTGGAATGTTGGACAAAGGGTATAGATGTCAATAAGGTAATAGTACTGATGTAAAGTCTAAATGTCAAGGAACTTGAAGGTGCAGAGAAGATGAAGGAATCTTAAAAAGATGTCTTTGAAGATGCTCATGAAGACTTCTTGGATGAAGAATAAGGTAAGGTAGAAGAATGAGCACTAAGTTACAAAGAATTGAAATTGATAGTGAATGAGTTTATAGAAGAGTGTGAAGATAATGAAGAAGTTGCATTCACCTTGAATGGTGAAGAGGATGAACACAAGAGAATGACTAAGGTTTCAATATTGAAGGGAACTAATGGGAAGGATTTGATGATGAATGGCCTAGTGAAGGCTAGAGAAAAGGAATTTGAGAAGTCTCCAATTGTGATGGAGAATAAAGCAAGTGAAATGGATTGGTCAGAGGTTGTGTGGTAGATGTATGCTATTGTACAGGTTGTTTTGAGCATGGGAAAACTAAGGAAGATTGTGCAAAAAGGAGTTAGCAGGAAGAGGATGAAGGGAGTCCTATGTTTCTTCCATGTGTTGATAGTGTTGATCATGAGAGACAATCCTAAAGTCAATATGAAAGGTGAGGATCAAAATGCAGTGTTGAATAAACATGTTGAACATGTTGACAACAACTAGTTGAGGTGTGTAAGTGCAGGTCTGAGTTTGATAGTATAGGTTCAAGGAAACAATGCAAGAAAAGGAATGATGAATATGGAAAAAAATAAGCCAAAGGTAAAAATGAAGCATATACAAGGAGTATCAAAGGATGGAGAACCAGATTTCTTGTAGGTGAAGGCTTCCAAGAGACTAGGAAGACTTTTAAGCCAAGGTGTATGGTGCAGGAGCACCCAATACACACAATTTCAAAACTTAATCCTTAGAAGGAAGAAATTAGGATAGTAGGGGTAACTTGGGTTATTTCATGTTAAATAAGGTATGTGAGACCATTATTGATGTAATTTAGGGTCTTTAATGTAGTTAGTTCACAAAATGCACAAGGGTGCCTAATATTGTGTTTATTATCAACAAATTATCATAAGGGAAAAATTAAGCAATGTAATGGTCTAGGTGGTTGAGTGATCAGTTATAGGTGTTTCATGGTTTTTTTTTGTGTTTGAAAATTTTTATAAGACCTCTTGAAGGCTCATGTAAGGTTGTTGAATCAATTTGGAGAAGGAAAACAATCAAAAACCTGTGTTTTTTAGTTATTCTCTGAGTTTTTGTGCATTCCTAGCCTATGTACGGGTCCGTACAATAGGTATTGGATCTCAAATGTTGTGAATTCATTGTAGCATGGTGTTTTCCTTAAAACTAATCTATTCTTGAATAATTTCATTATGTATTGAGAAATTGAGAGGCTGAAATCCATAGACTGGTTTGAAACTGGGGTTTTGAGGTTTGAGGGAAAATATGAATCGAAAAGGCCATTCCACCTTTATGTGACTACTGTACCTAGGTAGAATGGGCCCTGTTAGCCTAGTAATTAGTGTAGGACTCAATAATAAATTTTGGTAAAGGGTTTAAAGAAACTTTCCATACTTCCCCTACATAAAGACAAATTTTGTGTGTTTTAAGCATAGCTAGGATATGGTGTTTTGAGATTTACAAAGAGAATAGGCTATAACTTGTTTATTTCTAAGTTAGTGACTATATCTTAATGTTTTGGAAGGCTCTAGGATATTTGGAAAGGACTAGTGTGAGTAGAAGGGTGAAACCTTATTGGAAAAGGGTGAAAAAGAGTGAAAATAAGGTGGTTTACAAAGGAAATGTGTGTAGAACTTGGGGACAGTCTAATATAATGTTTTCTTAAGAATATATGCATAAATTAATGAAGTATTTAAGTGGTTTCAGGTTGGTGAGAGGTCTTGGCATGGGAAAATCAATAGTTGAAATGGTGAAAAAAGAGGGTTTTAGCATTTGAGGCTTGTTGAATGTTTAGGGTCATGTGACCTTGAAAATATGTGGTCTAGGAACTTGACTCAAGACTTTTTTGAGGTTAGGAAGTTTGGTGAGGAGATAAAAAATTGGTTCTTTTGGAAAAGTGGCCTAATTAGAGGCCTAAAACTTTGAAATCCTTTATTTTTGAATCCTTTGATCCAAAAGAGTGATATATGGGTTTTTGGTATGTTGAAGGACTCTAAAATGCATGGTTGATTCCATGTTTTTTTCCTATAGTGTTTTGGAAGGATTTGGAGAAAAATATGAAAAACTAGTTTGTCTGTACTACAAGGACTACTATTGTTAAAAGGTGTGTTTTGAAGATTATGTTCAATCTGATTTATAGATTGAGTTTAAATGGTTAAAATTTCATCAAAGGCATGTTGAGAAACTTTTTCAGAGTCTTGGTGAGTATTGGTAGTTGATTTGCAAATTTGAAGGGTTAAGAACCTTGAGAGTGAGTTGATGCTTGGAAAATTGAAAGTTTTTCCAAGAGGAGTTCATTAATTTTGAATTGACACTAGTTTTTTGTGAGTTAATCTTCAGCTTGGCTCTGCATCACTAGGATTTTCATAAAATTATACTGGTTCTCGAATGCATTGCTCATGTAGGCCTAGTCCTCTTCCTTGATACAACATGCTTTGATAAAAAAAAATTGTGTTGTGGTATTTGTCATTTTGGAAGCAAGATGTAAACCCATCATTGTGGAAACTATTGCTCAGAATATTCTCTTCTATAAGAAAGCATGATTTGATAAAAGTGGATGATCCTAGTTGATAGGATATTTTGGCTCTAGCTTTCTAATTGATATCTTTACTCCAATTTTGTAAAATATTATATTTTGATGGTTATTTGAAAGATATTGGTGCTTCCAAGTTGATGCAGAAACCATCCTCCAAGGTCATGTAGAAACCCTCCTCATGGTAATCACCGTCGAGTCCTATGAATTCAGATATAGCTTGATCATTTGTAAATATTTCTAGAGTAGAAGAATTTTCTTCTATAGGAAGATCACCTATGTGTCCAAAGGAGGAAAGTGTCTCATTTTGGGAAATGAATGTGCCTCGATTTTGGATAGGGTCATCCTCAAATGTGTGGTCATGAATATAATAAATTTTAATGAGCGGATCATTTTTGATGTCTTGTTCAATGGTATGGTCTTGATCAAAGATGTGTGTGTCTTGGATGACATGGTGGTCTAGAAGGAATTCTTGGATAGACTTAAGGATAGGGTCATGGGATGGAGTGGGATCAAAAGAAGTAGTACTTTGATCTTGACATAAAGGTGAAGCTATGATGTAATGCTTTGGAATTTCTTTTTGACATGTATCCCTAGGTGTAGGGAATGTGATGTGATTTTAGAGATAATGACCAAATGTGTTCTTATGACTAAATGTAGCTTGTGATGGAGTAAATAGGAATGTATTGGTGGGTGATGGATTAGGATAGGATGTGGAGGCTTGGAATGGGTTAAGGGATGATGGAATAGGATAGGATGTAGAGACTTGGACTATTGGAAGGTTTGTTTCCCTTCTCAATGTTAGGATAAGGGTGATCAATGGATATTCTTATGGACTAATTCCATGGATTTTTCTATGGTACTCTTGATAGTGAGGGTATATGGATGGAGGACTAGAGTTCATGGGTTTTTGGTAAGAGGGATAGATGGTTGGTTGACTATTGGTTGTGGGTGATTGGGATGAAGAATTAATCCATTTTCTCTTGAATTTTATGGCTTGTTGTTATTGACCATTGTGGATTAGGGTATGTGTAGGATCATCATGGAAAAAATAGGCCCTTAAGTGGCAAAAAATTCAAAAAAATTAGAGTTAGGCAACTTGACGTAAAAGTTTGAATAAGCTATCTATATTATTTTAAAAATATGTAAGAATGAAATCTATAGCAAATTGAATGTAATTTCTAAACTAATAGGTTTGTTTAAAAAATAAATCTATTTGGTGAAAATTTGAAATTTCAATGCAGTGGTAGTTAAATTTCAGGGAAAAAATAAGTAGGTTTTTGTCTGACCACCCTAACCATAATAAAATGATAATATTTTTTGATAAAATTTTAGATATAAGTAGAGGACTCATTTCCTAATGTGATGCATATTTTTTGTAATTTGTTTCCAAGTAAATAATAATTATGATTTTTTTTTATTACAAGTTTTAAAAAATATAAAACTCAGATGTTTGACCACCTTAACTTGGTCAAAACTTCATGAAATTCAATTTTTTTTTTTAATCTTATAGTATATAGAATGTGATACATGTTTCAGATTTAAAAAATGTGATACCATTTGAAAGTTATAGATTTTTTCAATTAGCCTATCAATCAGTACTTTGTTTATAATTCAAATAGAAAATGAATAATAATTATTTATTAAATTCAAAGTAAAGCATAATTTATATTGGTGGAAAGCTGAGAATCTCCTTTAAAACCCTTTTTGTTTCATCAATTTTTGTTAAAAAAAAGGTCAGCAGCCACATACCCTAGACATACCCATCATATCGCTGCTTTTTGGCCCATCATGATCCTATACATACCCATTAATTGGTATTCAACTTGACTACAAAGCATATCAAGATGAATTAGAGACATGGTGGTGAGGCAAAGTCTAGAAAATAAAATGCAAAGGTATGAGTTAAGACTAAGGTATGCAACCTATGCTATGTTTTTAGATTTTTTGGGTATAATGATGCTTAATAATGATAATGTCCAATATTTAAGGTTGAGAGTGAAAATAGTCAAGGTGCGAATAAGGTAATGTAATAATGATCAAAATCAAAGGTATAACTATGACTAGGGTATGCAATATGTGACATGAAGGGATGAAGTACTATGACCTAGGATGAAGACTAAATCCTCTAGTAAACCTAAGATATAGTTACTAATCAAACTAAGATAGGTCTAACAAATAATATAATTCTCAATGACCTTGGGTATAGTAAAGACTGATAGGATATGTTGACAAGGTGGTCTCAAATTGGACTGAAGAGTTCAAGAACCAACCTAAATGATGAAGGAATAGGATGATTGTATTTTGAAAGATAAGGTCAAGAGAACACATATTTAGAGCTATGGTCTAGTCTAAGTTTTATGGGATTTCTAACCTTAGATTTAAAAGAGGTTTATGCAAGCTAAAAAGATGACCTAAAAATTTGACCTATGGGGAATATCTAATGCAAAAAGATGAGGTGATGGATGAATGGATAATGGTAAAAATGAGGCGAGCAAGTACTTGGTCTAAACATATTAAAGGTTAATATTTTTTTGGATAGGTAAGAATAGTTCATTTCAACGTTAAAATGTTGTAAGTTTCAAGTATGGTGTTTGATTTGTATTAACAATGCTTGTTTGAACACACACAAAAAACACAAAAAATAGAAATTTTTTGAGTGACTCTGATATAAAATCAGAGAATGTCTAAGTAGGGGCTTATGTTAGTCCCAAAATTGTTTCACTGGTATTGAATAATTTTGAGAAAACTTGTAAGAAAGCACAGCCTAGACTAGAAAGTGGATACTACCTATTGAGTCCCTACTTGGATTTCTCCAAATACTTAAACAAACTAGAAAACTAGAGATCTTTCTGAGACTAGCTCACTCTTACATGGCACGGGAACACCAAGTTCTCTTACCCCCTAAGATTTGAATACCTTGAGGGATTTTTTGTCTCTATAATGAACAGTGGAATGTAGGAAGGATTTAGAGGTCCAACATCCTACACCAACAAGTAAAAAGGATTTTGGTTGCTACAACAAATTGTTCTTATTCTATGTTTCAAGGAAATACTAGTGCCTATACATGTGGGAAGATTAGATCAATTAAGAGGCCTCCCAGTCCCTTCGTGAGAAAGGATTTTGATGTATCTTATAAATAATAGGGTTGGCACTTGTCAGCATAGGACATCCTCACCAAGTGATTGAAGAATTTCCCAACAATAACAAAAATATATTAGCAGACTGAAATAAAGTTCTACTTGGGTCATTCCCTATGAAAAGTTGGGAGGTAGGTTGTATAAGGGAGTAAACAAAAAATGATGGGTTTGGTATTTGATCACTAAGCTTGCATAAGGTGAGAGCATACACCTACCATCTCAAGCACATAAAGGGCATGTGCAAGATCATGATGGGCCAAAAAGTGGCAATATGATGGGTATGTGGCTGATGACTTTTTTTTTACCCAAAATTGATGAAACGAAAAGGGTTTTTAAAGGGGATTCTTAGCTTTCCACCAATATAAATTATGCTTTACTTTGAATTTAATAAGTAATTATTATTCATTTTCTATTTGAATTATGACTAAAGTCCTAATTGATAGGTTGATTAAAAAATATCTATAGCTTTCAAACAGTATCATATATTTTGAATCCAAAACATGCGTCACATTCTATGCTTTGCGTAATATAGGATTAAAAAAATAAAAAATGAATTTCATGAATTTTTGACCAAGTTAAGGTGGTCATATATACGAGTTTTTATGTTTTTTAAATGTTGTAATAAAAAAATTATACTTAATTATTTACTTGGAAAAAAATTACAAAAAAATATGCATCACATCGAGACATGAGTCTTCTACTTATATCTAAAATATTATAAAAAAATATTATCATTTTATTATTGTTTGGGTGGTCAGACAAACACCTACTTCTTATTTTTTCCTAAAATTTAAGTACCTCGCATTAAAATTTCCAAATTTCACTAATTTTTTTTTTCTTTTATAAACAAACCTAGTAGTTTAGAAACTACATTCAATTTTATATAGATTCTATTCTTACATATTTTGAAATAATATAGATAACTTATTCAAATTTTTATGTTAAGTTTCATAACTTTGATTTTTCTAAAAAAATTGCCACTTAAGGGCCTATTTTTTTCATGATGATCCTACACATACCCTGAAACACTAGTTCATTAACCCCCCATATGAAAAAAAAGAAAGCAATGGGTTTGGCTTCTGATCATTGATTTTTCATAATTTGAGAGCATATACCTACCACCTCATAGAACATTAACTCCCCTTAATTATTCTAAGTGAAAACAAACACTTAAAATAAAAGAAATTAAGGAGAGCCATGAAAAACCACTTATTAGTAATTTAAGTTTTTGATCTTCAACAAAAGAAAAATTTTAAGTTTTCATTTTAATTCTTTTACATACAAACTAGAAAAAATCCAAATCAACAAAGGGGTATGTGTAGGATCATCATGGAAAAAATGGGACCTTAAGTGGCCAAAAAATCAAAAAAATCAGAGTTAGTCAACTTGACATAAAAATTTGAATAAGTTATCTATATTATTTCAAAAATATGTAAGAATAGAATCTATAGAAAATTGAATTTAGTTTCCAAACTACTAGGTTTATTTTATTTTAAAAATCTATTTGGTGAAAATTTGAAATTTCAATGAGTAGTACTTAATTTCAAGGAAAAATAAGAAGTAGGTGTCTATCTGACCACCCTCAACTAATAATAAATGATAATATTTTTTTATAATATTTTAGATATAAGTAGAGGAATCATGTTTGAATGTGATGCATATTTTTTGTAATTTTTTCCAAGTAAATAATTAATTATGAATTTTTTATTACAACTTTGAAAAAATATTAAAACTCGTATGTTTGACCACCTTAACTTGGTGAAAACTTCATGAAATTCAAATTTTATTTTTTTAATCCTATAGTATGTGAAGTATAGAATTTGATGCATGTTTTGATTCCAAAATGTGATACCATTTGAAAGCTAGGATGTTTTCAATCAACCTATCAATCAGGACTTAGTTGTAATCAAATAGAAAATGAATAATAATTAAGTTAAATTCAAAGTAAAGAATAATTTATATTGGTGGAAAGCTGAATCTTCTTTAAAAGCCCTTTCATTTAATAATAAATTTTAAGCAAAAGTTGTCAGCCACATACCTTAAAAATACCCATCAAATCGCCACTTTTTGGCCCATCATGATCCTGCACATACCCAAAGATTAGTCATAACATCAAAATTAAACTAAAAAGGAAAATGACATTAATCTAACTAAAAAAATTTAATAAATATAATTTAATCTAAATCTAACTAAAATTAATCTAAATTAATCAAAACTAAAATTCAATCTAAATTAATCAAAAATATTAATCTAAACTGACAAAATTAATTACCAAATTAAAATTAATTTAAATTAATACTAACAAAATTAACCTATATTAACTAATCTAGTTTAATCTAAACCAAAACTAAATTAATCTAAATTAATTTAACAAAAATCAAACTTAATCTAATTAATCTAAAAACTAAAATTAATCTATACTAGCAAAATAAAAAACTCAACAAATACTAGTTAATCAAAATTAATGAAAATTACTCTAGACTAACAAAGTAACATTAATGAAAATTAACAAAGTTAAAGGCCTCTGCTGCTTTTAATTGACAACCTATTTTTAGGATGAATTCAAAAAACTTGCTCTTTAATGCAGCATAATTGTAGGCCAAATCTAGGCTTTGTCTGAAAACATGTAAGACATCCAAAGGACCTTAAAACCATACATGATGTCTAATAAATTGTGAAGAACATTAAGATATGTTTAGGTTTCATGTGCTCAAATAGTGTAAAGAACATTAATAAATCCAATGCATGTGACAATTTTGAAATGAGAAGGTGAATACACATATCGACATTTGAATTGTTTACAAACCAATTCAGGGGAAGGTGGTCTTATGGCATGTCGTGATTGTAGTGAAGTATATCCTTGGTATATGTTGAAATGAAAAGAAAAAAATGTCTATTAGAAAAGAAATAATGCACTCTACAATAAAAACATCTATTTCATAAATACTAAAAAATTTGAAAAAAAATCCATGGTAGAGGATGAGGACATTTGCTAATAAAAAATTGAAAATTTATCCACTACTAATAATGTAAAGTGGGCATAAGACATAAAGATTAGAAATAAACAAACTGATCTCTAGATGCCATTCATCTTCAACTATTGATAAAATAATAGTAGATCTCTCTCATGTTGGCACTCCATGATGCATTTTTGTGCACTAAATCTCCACTACCATCTTCATTTTTAGACTTAATCTTCTATTTTCAAGAAAATGGAGTTTCAGAGCGCTTCAAGGAAAAGTGGAATGATTGGGGACTATGTTTTTGATGTAGATAAAGTTAAGATGATGTCCATGAGACACGTTATTCAAAGCAAATACCCAACATCAAAAATGTCTATTACAAAAGAAACTATGAGAAAAATACTCATCCAAATATCTTAAAATTGCTTCACAAAAATTGATGCAGGAGCATCCCAAGTTTTAGACAATCTTGCATCGACCAAAAATATTTGCATTCATGTTTACTTACATTTTTGTAGTTAGCTATCAGACCTAGTCTCAGTACTTCATACCATATTGTAACATTAGAGCTTGAGGAGTAAGATATATGATCTTCATTGCAACATCTACATCATATCTATAATTCAAGTGTTTTGGAGATTCTAGTACGAAGTTATCGCTAATAGAATATAAATTGTATTTGGACAAAGAGCATTCACCAACCAGCCTTGGATTATCAAGTGTACGGACCTATCCCATCACTTATGGAGCTCAAGAAACCATTTCATAAGGATGCACATTCATAGAGGAACCTTAGTTTCGATCTGCATCATGTTTTTCCAAGAATCAAAAGAAAATCATATGTTTTGGCCGACCTTTCACACGTTTCATCTACTTCAAGGTTTGAGACCTCTTGAGGCCAATGTAGACCTTTCTTGGAGCTAGGAATTGATATATAGTTGTCACGTAGTTGCATTAGGAATCAATCAAGCAGAAAGAAAGATATAGGGCTTTAAGGGCTTCGACCCACATTGTATCTTTGGTATTAACACCATATCATTCTATAATTATGTAAGTCGGAAGGTAGGGCATGTTGCCAGTGAATAATTGATCATTGTCTATATTTCAATTTGTGATTGTGTTCTTGTTCATTGAGGTTTTGTTGTTCTTACTCTTGCTGTAAGGTTGGACAGCCCTATTTTTGTACCCTCCATCCTAGACTACATCAAGTGTTATCAGACTAAATTTGTAGACTTTTGGAAAGTGAAGGTGGATAGATCACCAAACTTGAGGTAGTTGCACCAGAGTGAGTATATGAAGTTGAGAAAGGAATTTTTTAAGAGCTTCATGCAGACAGATCTCCGACTTGAGGCATCCTATTGGTGTTTGTCAATATATCACCAATTGTGAGGAAATTACAACCCTGTAGCTAGATTATCGACTTGAGGTAGTTGCACCAGATCCTAGGAAAAAATGTCGCCAAGGAGAATTCATACTACTATGAATGTTGTTGGAAAGATGGATGAGATTATGGAAATGATGTGAACAATGAAGGTGAGATTGGATGCTATTGAGGAAGAAAAAAGAAAAGGATTAAACCCTAGACTTAATGATGAAAGTGATGATGATGAAGTTCAGGTAATAGATCGAGTTGAAGAGACCTTTGAAGAGGAAGGATCAAATCAGGTGAAGATGTTGAAAGATATTTCAAAAATTGGAAAGTGACCTAGAATGGAGATTACAAACTATACTGATAACCTAAATTCATAGGAGTTGATTGATTGGATAAATGACATTGAGGAATAATTTGAGTATGAAAAAATTGAAGATTCAAAGAGAGTGATATTTTCAAAGAATAAGTTGAGGGGACATGCTACAATATGGTGGGAGGAAGTTCAATTGGAGAGAAACAAAAAAGGAAAAGGAAAGATTGTGAAATGGAACATAATGGTGACAAAATTGAAGAACTAGTTTATACCTACAGACTATGAGATAGAGCTGCTAAAGAGATTGTAAAACTTGATATAGAAGGAAAAGACTGTGAAGGAATACACTAAGGAGTTTCATAAGATCATTATTAGGACCAAACATAGTGAAGCAAGCAAGGAGAAAGTGGTAAGATATATCAATGGGCTAAGGATGAACATTCAAGAAGAGTTGAGTCTGGTGATGATGGATTTGGTAGAGGAAGCATACCATTTTGCATTAAAGGTGGAGGAAAAGATTAAAAAAAGATATAAAAAAAGGAAGAGAGGAAGAGGAAGTAGATTTTAGGGAGGAATATCACATTCCAGAGGAGAGAAACCATATATGAAGCAAAGCAAGGATAAAAATTCATACCACAAGGAAGAGAAGGATTCCAGTTCATACTAGAAGGGAAGAGATGAGAAAAATTCATACTTCCACAACAAAGGAGGTTACAATTCTTACCACAATGATGGATACTCGAGAAATGAGAAAGGATATGACAAGAGAACTTTTAGAGGAACATGTTTCAAGTGGAGAGGTGATGGATATAGAGCATTTGAGTGTCACCAAGAAAGTAAGAAGAATGAAAATAATGTAGGAACCGAATATGCAGAGCAAGAACCAATGAAATCACCAAGTTTTGGAGGAAGTCCCAAGAAGAGAGAATAATTATTCATGAGGAGAGCACTAATTTGGGAAAAAGTACCTAAGGAAGCACTGTAGAGGAAAATTTTGTTCTGGACTAGATGTAGAGCAGGAGATAAGTGTTGTAAAGTTATCATGGATTTTGGTAGTATAGATAATCTAGTTTTTGAGGAAATGCTAACAAAGTTGAATTTGAAAAGGAGGAAACATTTGAAACCTTATAGGATAAGCCTGGATTCAAGAAGAACACAAGATACTAGTAAGTGAGGAATGTCTAGTGAAATGCAAGATAGGATCATATCATGATGAAGTGTTGTGTGATATTATGTTGATGGATGTATGTCATATGTTGTTGGGTAGACCCTGGCAGTATGATAAGAAATATATAAATTATGGAAGAAAGAATACTTACACCATAACAGCCAATGGAAGGAGAATCACCTTGAAACAATTAGATGATGAACTGTAAAGTGAAGTATGTGATATAGATAAAATCAATTTGGTTCTATGGAAGGAAATTTATGGATGGATTGAGACATGGAAACATGTGTTTTGCTTTGATTCCAAGGAATTGCAGAGACTTAGATGTAGAAAAAATAAAAAGAGAAGAAGAATTACCAAAGAAGGAAGTCACTAAGCTAATAGCAAAGTACTAAGATCTTGTATCAAAGAATGTACCTAATGGATTACCACCAATCTAGAGTATCAGTCATCATATAGACCTTATTCTAGGAGCCAATTTTCCAAACATAGCTACACACCAGATGACACCAGGAGAGAATGCAGAGCTAATCAGATAGATACATGAACTATTCAAGAAGGTTTGATCAAAGAAAGTATGAGCTCATGTGTGTTACCAACTATACTTGCACCTAAGAAAGATGGAGAATGGAGTATGTGTAAAAATTTAAGATATATCAACAAGATTGTAGTGAACTATAGATTCCAATTACCTAGGATGGATTACATCATGGACACTTTGAGTGGAGAAAATTATTTCACCAAGATAGATCTAAAGAGTGGACACCATCAAATCAAGATTAGAGAAGGAGATGAATGGAAGACTAATTTCAAGACAAATGAGAGACTTTATGACTGGAAGGTCATGCCATTTGGACTAACTAATGCACCGAGTACATTTATGAGGTTGATGAATGAAGTCTTGAAGAGATTATTGGGTAAGTTTGTCATTGTTTATCTGGATGATATTCTAATTTTCAGTAAGAATAAGGAGGAAAATTTGGAGCATATCATACAAAATTTTCAGAGGCTAAGAGAAGAGAAGTTGTTGATAAACATCAAGAAGTGTAGTTTTATGAAGGAGGAACTAGTGTATTTTGGATTTGTGATATGTGCAAAGGGATTGAAGATGGACCCTAAGAAGGTTAGAGCAATAGTTGAATAGCCTACACCTGTGAATGTTGGAGAAGTAAGACCATTCCATAGACTAGTAAATTTTACTAAAAGTTGATAAATAATTTTAGTGGAATTTGTACACCTATGACAGAGAGAATGAGGGGTTTCCAAAAGGAATTCAAGTGGATATCTAGAGCACAAAGGAGTTTTGAGTTATTGAAGAAAAATTTGACAGAGGAACCTTTGTTGGAATTAATAGAATTTGATAAGGTATTTCAAGTAGATTGTGATGCTAGTGGAAGTGAAATGTGAGTTGTGTTAAGTCAGGAAGTGGAAGTGCAATAGGAGTTGTGTTAAGTGGGAGACCAGTAGCCTACTTCAGTAAAAAATTGAATGATGCTAGGAGAAGATATTCAATCTATGATCAAGAATTTTATGCAATTTTGTAGGCTTTGAAGAAGTGGAGACATTAATTGTTACCTAAGGAGCTTGTGTTGTATACTAATCATCAAGCTTTGCAGTATTTGAATAGTCAAGGGAAGTTCAACCAAAGACATATGAGATGGGTAGAATTCTTATAGAGTTACACATTTGTGTTGAAGCATCAGAGTGGGAAGTCAAACAAGGTTGCAGATACATTGAGCCGGAGAAGGAATTTTTTGGCAAATATGAGAGATGAAGTATGTCATTTTGAAGAACTAAAGTATATGTATGAGGATGACATTTATTTTTTTGAGGCATGGAAAGCTTGCAAGGAACTAGTAGAGACAAACAAAAGTAGATGGCTAGATTCATTCATTCAAGAAGGTATTTTATTCAAGAATAATTAGCTATGTATTCTTAGAAGTTCAATGATAGAGAATTTGATCAAGGAAAATCATCGTGGAGGATTAGTAGGAAATTTTGTGATTGACAAAACTTTAGAATTGGTGAGTGAGAACTACTTTTGGCCATAGTTGTATAAGTATTTTAGGAAGTATGTTCAAGGTTGCAGGATTTGTTAGGTTGCAAAGGGAAATAGTCAAAACACTAGAATATATACACCATTGATAGTACTAGAGAGACCATGGGAGGACATAAGCATGGATCTGTTGGAGTATAGTTAACACTGAGAGGGGGGGTGAATTAGTGTTAACAATCAAATTAGATTTTAAATTCTTTAAATGATACTTTGAACATGAATGTACTTATGCTAAAATATAAATGGAAAGATAATGAAGCAAACACATTTAGAAACATTGACACATAATTTTTTGAGTGGAAAGCCTCCTAGGGAATAAAACCACTCGAATTTGGCCTCACTGAACTTATCTAAAAAAATATTCTTTGTAAAAAGCCTCACTCACTGATTTGTCTCACTAACAATGGTGCTATCTCACTGATAGTCTTATTGAAAAATATATAAATATGAAGCAATTTGAATACAGAGTTGATCTTTGTTTCTCTGATTACAAACTATGTTCTATCATGACTTCAGAATCATAGTTCCAATGTGTCAAATTTCAAAACAATATATCTATAGGGTCTGTGCAAGATCATGATGGGCCAAAAAGTGGCAATATGATGGGTATGTGGCTAATGATGATTTTTTAACCCAAAATTGATGAAATGAAAAGGGTTTTTAAACTAGATTCTCATATTTCCACCAATATAAATTATTCTTTACATTGAATTTAATAAGTAATTATTAGTCATTTTCTATTCAAATTACAACTAAAGTCCTGATTGATAGGTTGATTGAAAAACATCTATAGCTTTCAAAGGTGTCACATTTTTGAATCCAAAACATACGTCACATTCTATGCTTTTCATACTATAGGATTAAAAAATAAAAAATGAATTTCATGAAGTTTTGACCAAGTTAAGGTGGTCGGATATGAGTTTTTATTTTTTTAAAAGTTGTAATAAAAATTCATAATTAATTATTTACTTAGAAAAAATTACAAAAAATATGCATCACATCGGGGCATGAGTTGTCTACTTATATCTAAAATATTATCATTTTATTGTGGTTAGGGTGGTCAGACACCTACTTTATTTTTTTCCACGAAATTTAAGTACCACTACATTGAAATTTCAAATTTTTACCAAATAGATTTAAAAAAAAAAAACCCTAGTAGTTTAAAAACTACATTCAATTTGCTACAGAATATATTCTTACATATTTTTCAAATAATATAGATAACTTATTCAAATTTTTATGTCAAGTTGCCTAACTCTGATTTTTCTGAATTTTTTTCGACTTAAGGGCCTATTTTTTCCATGATGATCCTGCACATACCCTATATAATGTCATTTCTAAATAATATATTCTGAGTCTAAAAAAACCTTTCATCAAATCTTTTGAATGAGCATTACTAATCATTTTATATGATCTCTGTTTGCAACAAAGAATCTGTTTGAGAAACTGTATGAGCAATTTCCATATGAAAACCAAATCTAAAAACTACCTTTGCCAAATGTTCCAACTATAAACCATCAAATAAATCTTGTCAAGAATGTATTAATAGCAAACAATATATAACAATCATATAGTTTGCAGAGCTGGCACAACATAACTAATCCAAAAATGATAGACTCACAGATAAACCCACGATCATAATAATAGGGTTTTCTAATAAATGAAAACATTTGATACTCTAAAAAAAAACACCCTTAACAACAGACCCAAATTGGGTTCTTTTTAACAAAGTATATACAAATCTATTAATGAGTAAACAAAAACTTGTTTACAATTCTTTTTCAAAAACGTAACTGCCAGAGACTCATTCGTAAACAATTTAAAAACTCAACATAGAATGCTACCTCAATCAACAACAGGCCCGACCAAGAATGGTTTTTTTTTCTTTTAAACTAATATTTGAAATAAATAAAAAACACTATCTACACAGACCCTTTATTAAGAAGTGCATAAGTTACACAATTAGACTTGCAACTGATTAACAATAGATTTAATCAAGGTAAACACTGAGCCCAAACAATTCAAAGATCCCAATTCACTGAAAACACAAAGAAGCATAATAATGAATACACCTGTTGTCAGCACAACTAGAAGGACTCATTGTTGCACTTTACAGATAGTCCTTGTTTCCTTGCAAACCAAACAGTTGACCTCTGAAACAAGTTGTGCTTACCACTGCCACCATGATTAGGGTATCAAACCCTATCTAATGAAATGTAACAAATAACTATGCTCACATAAATCTTCAACAAGTTCCTTTCCTTTGACATAATGATTTTTGAACTCTGAATATTATGATGAGAAATATTCCCATTCAATAAAAACAATAATCTCCATCGACAATGTAATGATCACACAATATTTTGAATTTTTAAATAAAATCATTGCCACCTCTTACCAATTGACAACGTGCTATCTTATGTTTTTTAAAGAAAAAACAAATTCCTTCATAATAGTTTCAAATCCCATTTGGAGAGAAATATTTTCTTGTGGAAATATAATATGCCAATGTGCCCACTCAAAAAATTTCCAACACAATAATCTAAAAAAATAAATTTGGAAAGCAATGCCCTCTCTTATAATATAACCTTTATCACTACATTTTATCAAGGATGCCAATATATATGCAAATGATCTTTACAATCCCAAATGCAGATGAGGATCAACATGGATATATAAACAAAATGAAATCACCATGTGCACAGCCTGTAATGTCAAACTTAGTGGATTGACATTAATGCCAAATGATACTGAGGGACAACAAAGTCCCCCTTTGGCATTGATGTCAAACAAAAAGGGTTAACTAAAAGATCAGAGCTATAATATACCTATTCTGAACATGATGATAATATACTTGTGCTGAAAATGATGACTGCATGAAGTACATATCCATCTTGTCACATATCAAAAGAAACCATCATATACAACTAAAAATTGTATAAACATAGAAAATCACCAAACACACTACATATTCATTGCTAAAACATAGCACTGCCAAAACAAAACTCTATCAAGATCAACATCTCTGCCAAATTCTCCCCCTTTTGACACAATGCCAAATACAGAAAACTAATCCAAACATGAAATGTACTCTGAAATGCCAAATAGATACTGAGGGAGAAAGAATATGTAAGAACTGGTCCCTTGGACTCCATGCATTGGAGTTAACATGGAAGAGAATTGATAGAGACAACTCCAAGCTTGTCTCTGAGAGTTTCAAACTGAGCTTTAGGAAGAGGTTTGGTGAAGATATCAGCCACTTGATCATGAGATGCCAAAAAATATAGTATAACTTCATTTGCCAACACATTTTCACGTAGAAAATGATACCTTATAGCAATATGTTTAGTTATAGAATGTTGCACAGGATTTTTGGAGATATTAATGGTACTTGTATTATCACATAAAATGTGAATAGTTCTAACAACATCAACTTGTATGTCCTTTAAGGTCTGAACCATCCAAAGCACCTATGTACAACAAGTAGCAGCTGCTATATATTCAGCCTTAGCAGTTGACAAGGATACTGAATCCTACTTCTTGCTATGCCAGGCTACTAATCTACCTCCAAGATAGAAAGCATGACCTGAAGTGCTTCTCCTGTCATCAATATTTCCAGCCCAGTCATCATCAGTGTAAGCAACCAAAGTGAAATCACCATGCTTAGGGTACCACAAGCCAAAATCTAAGGTGCCAACAACATACTTCAAAATTCTTTTTGCAGCATTCAAATGTGATATTTTAGGTACATATTGAAATAGTGAAACCAAGTATACAACATGCATGATATTAGGCCAAGGTGGTAGCCAGATATAGAAGACTACCAATCATGGATCTATACAGAGTATGATCCACATTAGGCTGATAAGTTCCCTTTGAAAGTTTACAACTAGTTTCCATAGGAGTCCCAACTGGTTTACAGTTAATCATCTAAAACATTTTCAACATTTCTTTAGCATATTTTTTTGTGAAATAAATATTCCTTTATCAAGTTTACTAACTTGAAGACCCAAAAAGAAAGAAATTTCACCAATAATTGACATTTCAAATTTACACTTCATGATTGCTGGAAATTCAGAGCACAAAGCATCATTATTACTTCCAAATATAATATCATCAATGTAACCAACAAAAACTATAATACTATCATCTTTCACTTTGAAGTATAAATTGTTGTCTACTACACCTTTTGAGAAGCCCTATTCATGTAAATAGGTATCCAACTTTGAATACCAGGCTCAGGGTGCCTGTTTCATCCTGTATGCATAACATTCTTTACCTGCAACAAAAAATCCTTCAGGTTGTTCCATATAAACTTATTTTTACAAATCACCATTGAGAAAAGCAATTTTAACATCCATTTGATACACTTTAAAGCCTTTATACACAAAATAAGCTAGAAACATTCTAATTGCTTCTAACCTAGCCACAAGAGTGAAAGTTTCATCAAATTCCAATCCTTCAATTTGAGAATAACCTTTACAAAATAATCTAGCTTTATTTCTAACTATATTTCCTTGTTCATCCATCTTGTTCCTAAAAACTCATTTTGCACCAATGACATTTTTATTTTCATGTCTAGCAACTAGTTCCCAAGTTTTATTTTTCTCAATTTTTGCAAGTTCTTCATGCATGGCCTTGACCCAACAACTATCACAACTAGCCTCAAAATAAGTATTAGGCTCTATTTCTGAAATTGGAGATAAATAAGCTTGTTCACCTTTATCTTTTGTACCTGAAAGATTCCTTCTAGTTTGAACTCCTTTTGACACATCACCAATAATCTAATCAGAAGGATGCTTCTTTTTCATTAGCCTAGAAGACAACTGAGAAGAAGGTTGAGCAATATCATCAGCCACATTTTGTTCAGTTGATTGCATAGGCTTAGTTGAACTTGAAGGTTCATTTTGATCTTTCAGATCTATATTAGATGTCTGCACAAGAAAATCACCATCATCATCAAGTTTCTTTTGTTGTTCAAAATTTTGTAAAGTTTCATCAACCTTAACATTAGCACTTTTCTTAATCTTTTATTGTAACAACTATATTTTTTGCTGTGTGTAGAATATCACAAAAATATACCCTCATCACACCTAGATTCAAAACTTCCAATGCTATCAGTATCTTTCTTAATAAAGCACTTGCTGCCAAATTTTTTGAAATATCCTACATTAGCAGTCTTACCATAACATATTTCATATGTTGTATGTTGTGTTTTAGTTCTTATCTGAACTCTATTCAGAATGTAAACAACTATATGCACCACTTCTTTCCAGTATGTATTTGACATAGCCGCATCATGCAACATAGCTCTTGCCAATTCTTTCACTATTCGATTTTTGCATTCAACAACACAATTTTGTTGTTGTTTCCTAGAGGCAGAATATTGCCTTTTTATTCCATGATAGTCAACAAACTCTTGTGAGGTAAATTCACCTCCTCTATCAGACCTAAGAAATTTGATTTTCAGATTAGATTCATTTTCAACCAACTTTGTAAAAAAATTTAATTTATGAATAGCTTCTCCCTTATGTACTAGAAATGTTACCCAATTCATACAAGTATAGTCATCTATAAACATCATAAAATACCTCTCATTGTTCAAGGACTTAGTCCTTTTTGGTCCACATATATTAGTGTGAACAAGCTATAGAGGTCTAGTTGATGTGTATTCTTTAGTTTTGAAACTTGCTCTATCTTTTTTTCCTTCCTGACATTCTTTGTAAATTTGATTATCTGGTTTAGATATGATAGGCATGTTTCTAACATTTTGATTTTTACTTATCTTTACCAGATTATCATAGTTAATATGGCCAAATCTTCTATGCCATAATTTAGACTCATCAACTTGACTCATGAAGCCAAAATTACTTTCCTACTTATTATTTGAGCTTTCTTGCAGGTAATATACATTACCATTTGTTATGTAGCCTGCTACTACTGTTTTACCAAATTTCCTTTGAATCTCACACCTTGATTCAAAGAACTTTATTTCAAAGCCATTGTCACAAATTTGGCTTACACTCAAGAGATTGTGAGTTAGTCCTTCCACATAATAAACATCATTGGCAAGGATTTCATTTTCAAGAAAAATAGTACATTTTCCCACACTAGGAATATAGTGATCATTCCCAAACATAACAAAACCACTAGAATAGTCTTCATAGTCTATAAATCTATTTTTCTCACCAGTCATATGATGAGAACAACCACTATTGAGAACCCAAAAATTTCTCTTAACAGAGTGAAAATTTGTTTCAACTATCAATGCTTTAACATCTTTAGGCCTCCAAACAAGTTTAATTCCATTAGCTTTATTTGACTATATTCTTAAACCAGATTTACAAAATGCTGCTATATGACCTACTTCTTTACATTTATAACATTGAAGATTAATAAGAAATTTATAGAGATTTCCATTAACAATGTTATAACTTCTCTTAGAAAAAACCTTCCAATTGCTAGCCTTATGACCAAATTGTTTACAATTGAAACAATAACCATTGAAACTAGAGTTATCGTCGAAAATATTACCTTTTCCTTTACCATCATGATTTGAACATTGACCCTCATTAGGACAGGCAAGCTAATTTCTTAGCTTAACAACTTCTGTCTCCAAAGAGCAACATCTATCCTCCTTATGTTTCAGTTTTTCTTGAGTTATCTCAAGAATTTTCCTAGTTTTTTCTCCTTTAAGAGTCAAATCAGAAATAGTTTGTACATTTTCCTGATCTTTATCTTTTAAGATAACTGCTTATTTTCTCAATTTCTTAATTTCTTTGAGAGCAGATTTCAATTCTCCCTCAAGATCAATTATTGATTCTGAATTAGATTCATCTTCCTTTACAATAACAACTTCAACCATAAATAAGATTTCTTCAGTTTCATCACAAGATTCAATTGATTCACTATCAATTACATCTGCATTAAGGCTTTTCTTCTTTTTGGAAGTGTTTTTATTTTTAAAATTAGATTTCTTCTTCTTTGAAAATATTTTATTGCTTTCATCATCACTCTCAAGATCTTTATTAGGACAATTCACAACATAATGTCATATGGGTATGTGCAAGATCATGATGGGCCAAAAAGTGGCAATATGATGGGTATGTGGCTAATGACTATTTTTTTACCCAAAATTGATGAAATGAAAAGGGTTTTTAAATGAGATTCTCAAATTTCCACTAATTTAAATTATACTTTACTTTCAATTTAATAAGTAATTATTATTCATTTTCTATTCAAATTATGACTAAAGTCCTAATTGATAGGTTGATTGAAAGATATATATAGCTTTCAAATGATATCACATTTTTTGAATCCAAAACATGCGTCACATTCTATGCTTTGCATACTATAAGATTAAAAAAAGAAAAATTGAATTTCATGAAATTTTGACCAAGTTAAGGTGGTCACACATGCATGTTTTTATATTTAAAAAAAAATTGTAATAAAAATTCATAATTAATTATTTAGTTGGAAAAAAATTACAAAAAAATATGCATCACATTGGGGCATGATTCCTCTACTGATATCTAAATTCCTCTACTGATATCTAAAATATTATAAAAAAATATTATCATTTTATTGTGGTTAGGGTGGTCAAATAGACACCTACTTCTTATATTTTCCCTAAAATTTAAGTACCACTACATTGGAATTTCAAAATTTCACAAAAGATATTTTTTTTGTTTAAACAAACCTAGTAGTTTAGAAACTACATTCAATTTGTTATATATTCTATTGTTACATATTTTTGAAATAATATAGATAACTTATTCAAATTTTTACATCAATTTTCCTAACTTTGATTTTTCTAAATTTTTTGCCACTTAAGGGCCTATTTTTTCCATGATGATCCTGCACATACCCATATCTTTCAACAATTAAAACATTTAAAGGGTAATTTTCCCTTATACTTGCCTCAGCCTCTTTTTAGTTTACTTACAAAAGAGGATTTTGTTTCATCTAAAACATCAGCCTTGGCTTTAAAGGTAGATTCCTTACTAACAAAGTTATGTTCATTCAATCTCATCTCATAAGCAATAAAGAAACCATGGAGATCATCAAGAGTTACCTTATTAATGTCTCTTTCTTCAACTACTACAATCTTTGGATCAAACTTAGTGGGTAAAGATCCCAAAACCTTTTGAACAACAAGTTTTTGAGGAATATTTTCTCCAAACCCTCTGATTGCATTTACACTTTCTTGAATCTTCAAGAAAAAAATCAGCAATCTTTTCATCGTCACCCATTTTTAGACTATCAAATTTAAATCTATAGTTCTAAAGTTTTTCTTCTTTAACTTTCTCATCACCTTCATAGATAGTGGAAAGTCTATCCCATATGGATTTTACATTCTTACAATCCATTATTTTTTTCACGACATCATTAGTGAGTCCACAACAAATAGCATTTTCAGCCTTTGCATTCCAATCATAAGCTCCTTTCTGATCAGCATTAGAAGGGGGTGATGTAGAAGTGTATGCATTTTCTACTGCTACCCACACATCATATCCTAGAGAGTTGATATTTTTATTCATCCTAAACTTCCAGAAAGCATAACCAATACCATCAAAAAGTGGTGCCCTGGTTGTCGATAAACCTTCTTGAGTTGCCATTAGCACTCCTAAACTGAAGCCCCTAGTTGACTCAACAACAAGGTTTGGCTCTGATACCAGTTGTTGGAGTGCATTTAACACTAAGAGGGGGGGATGAATCAGTTTTAACAATCAAATTAAATTTTTAATTCTTTAAATGATACTTTGATCATGAATGTACTTATGCTAAAATATAAATGAACATATAATGAAGCAAACACATTTAAAAACATTGACACATAATTTATCTTGAGTGGAAACCCTCCTATTGAATAAAACCACTCAAATTTGGCCTCACTAGCCTTATCTAAAAATATATTCTTTGTACAAAGCCTCACTGGCTGATTTGTCTCACTGACAATGGTGCTATCTCACTGATAGTCTTATAAATCTATCTCACTGATAGTCTCATTGAAAAATATATAAATATGAAGTAGTTTGAATATAGAGTTGATCTTTGTTTCTTTGATTACAAACTTTGTTATGTCATGACTTCAAAATCAGAGTTCCAATGTGTCAAATTTCAAAACAATATATATATATATATATATTGTCCTTGTTGAATGATATATTCTGTGATTCTCAAAAAACCTCTCATCAAATCTTTTGAATGAGCATTACTAATCATTTTATATGATCTCTGTTTGCAACAAAGAATCTATTTGAGAAATTGTATGAGCAACTGCCATATGAAAGCCAAATCTGAAAACTACCTTTGCCAAATGTTCCAACTATAAACCATCAAATAAATCTTGTCAATAATGTATTAACAAAAGACAATATATAATTGTCATATAGTTTGTAGAGCCGACACAACATAACTAATCCAAAAATCATAGACTCATAGTTAAACCCATGAACATAATAATAGAGTTTTCTAATGAATGAAAACATTTGATACTCTAAAAACAAACACCCTTAATAGAAAACCCAAGTTGGGTTCTTTTTAACAAAGTATATACAGATCTATTGAGTAAAAAAATTCTCGTTTACAATTCTTTTTCAAAAATGAAACTGCTAGAGACCCGTGGGTAAAAGCTTTAAGAACTCAACATAGAATGTTACCTCAATCAACAACAGGCCTGAACAAGAATGGTTTTTTGTTTCTTTTAAACTAATCTTTGAAATAAAAACAAAACACTATCTACAAAGACCCTTTATTAAGAAGTGCATAAGTTACACAATTGGACTTGCAACTGATTAACAATAGATTTAATCACTTATAAACACTGAGTCCAAACAATTCAAAGATCCCAAATCACAGAAAATGTGCAAAGAAGCATAATAATGAATACACATGTTGTCGGCGCAACTAGAAGAACTCATCGTTGCTCTTTACAGATACTCCTTGTTTCCTTGCAAACCAAATATCTGACCTCTAAAACAAGCTATGCATACCACTACCACCATGATTAGGGTATCAAACCCTATCTAATGAAATGTAACAAATAAATAAGCTCATTGAAGTCTTCAACAAGTTCCTTTACTTCGACATAATTATTTTTGAAGTTTGGTTATTATGATGAGAAATATTCCCATTCAATAAAAACAATAATCTCCATCGACAATGTAATGATCACACAATATTTTTACTTTTTTAACAAAATCATTGCCACCTCTTACCAATCTGTGCCATATTCTTTTTTTTTAAAGAAAAAAAAATTCCTTCATAATAGTTTCAAATCCCATTTGGAGAGCAATATTGCCTTGTGGAAATATAATATGCCAATGTGCCCACTCAAAAAAAATTCAACACAATAATCTAAAAAAATAAAATTGGAAAGCAATTCCCTCTCTTAGAATATAAGCTTTATCACTATATTTTATCAAAGATGCCAATATATATGCAAATGATCTTTACAATCCCAAATGTAGATGAGGATCAACATGGATATATAAACGAAAGGAAATCGCCATGTGCACAACCTATAATGTCAACCTTAGTGGATTGAAATTAATGCCAAACGATACTGAGGGACAACAAGATCTTGTGTTGGGATTACCTAATACACTGAGAGGATTTAATTTTGTATTTGTGGTTGTGGAAATTTTTTCTAAGATGGCACATTTCATACCCTATAAGAAGACTAGTGATGTTGTGCATGTTCCAGACCTATTTTTCAAGGAGATTGTGAGATTACATGGACTACCAAAGAGCATAGTTTTAGGCAAGGAAACTAAGTTCATTGGATATTTCTAGAAGACATTGTGGACGAAGATGAAGACAAATTTGAAGTATAGTTCAACATTTCACCCATAGAAAGATGGACAAACATAAGTGGTAAATAGGATTTTGGGGAACTTGTTGAGGTGTTTGAATGAAGGTTAAGTAGGGAATTGGGACTTGATACTACTACAAGTAGAATTTGCATACAAAAATTTAGTAAACTAGAGCACAAGGAAGACACCATTTGAAATTATGATAGGACAACAATCTAGAAGAGTAGTAAAATCAAGGGATATCAGTATGGAGAATAAAAGGAGTGCAGATGAAGAATAATTTGTAGGATTCATGGAAACCATGCATACTAAAGTTAAGGAGCATCTATAGATGATGAACAATACCTACAAGGATACAACAGACAAGAGAAGAAGACATAAGGATTTTGTAGTAGGAGTGGAAGTGATGGTATATATGATCTTGCATCAAAGATGGAGGGTCCAGAAATTGGATTGTCCAGCCTTGCAGCAAGAATAAGCACAATTAAAACTCAATGAACAAGAACACAATCATATATCAGAGCTTGCAGAGTAGGATATATGATCTTCATCACAACATCTACACCATATCTAGAATTCAAGTGTTTTGGAGATTCTAGTATGAAGTTATTGCTAACATAATATCAATTGTATTTGGACAGAGAGCATTCACCAATGAGTCTTGGTTTTTCAAGTGTGCAGACCTATCTTGTGACTTTTGTAGCTCAAGAAACCATTTCAAAAGGATGCACATTCATCAAGGAACCTTAGTTTTGATCCACATCATGTTTATCCAAGAATCAAAAGAGAATCATATGTTTTGATAGACCTTTCACACGTTTCATCTACTTCAAAGTTTGATACCTATTGAGGACAATGTAGACCTTTCTTGGAGCTAGGAATTGATATATATATATATAGTTGTCACATACTTACATTAGGAATCAATCAAGTAGAAAGAAAGATCTAGGGTTTTAAGGGCTTTGACCTGCATTGTATCTATAGGCTTAGTGCCATATCATTCTATAATTCTGTAAGTTGGAAGGTAGGGAATGTTGCTAGTGAATAATTGATCATTGTCTATATTTCCATATGTGATTTTGTTCTTTTTCATTGAATTTGCATTGTGCTTACCTTTGCTGCAAGGTTGGATAGTCCTATTTTTGAACCCTCCATCCTTAACTGCATCAACAATGCATGGAAAAGATGGAAAATCTAATAAAATGCTAGCTTGAAATTCATATTATCATCCAAAACACTACAAAAAAACTAATTCATGTCAACATTTATTGCAAAAACTTGTCTTTAAATTTCAAACTAGGTTCACCATATGTGATCAAGAATTTAAGATTTAAGATTAAGATTTTAAGATCATAAAACACAAAAGCCCGAATCAACTATGAAGAATGAACGAAACATAAATGTAAATAAAATGAAACAATGTTACTAGGTTCATGCATCCATTGGCTGACCTATATAGCCCTCCTCCATTCTTCTATAAATAATTAATTCCCTATGTATCCCTCCTCCATGGCTAACCTATGTAGACCTCCTCCATATTTGACCTATGTAGCCCTCCTCCATTCTACTATAAGTATGCTCTAACAAGCCTATGACTAAGACAAAGAAAAATATCAAAGTTTATTATCAATAGCATGACAACATTTATATTCTATATTCTAAAAATAATAGTGACAACATCCTTTTATAGAGAGTTGAATTTAAACTGTACAATCGAGATTAAATGATTTTTATTTCAATCAATGGATGAAATTAGACAAGACAAGATAAGATAGAAATGAGATTGGCTAAAGAATGAGGAAATTGACTAATTTTTACAAAAATTCAATTCAATTTGAGAGGGGAATTGCATTTTCAAATAATGGAAACATTATTTAAATGTGAAAGGAAAAGGAAAATCAACTTTTTGATTATATAGAAATTTAATTCAAAAAGTGAGAGAAAAGATGTGCCATTTAATTAAATAAAATGTATTTAGCTTGTGATAGAAATAGCTAAAAGTGAATAATTAACATAATTAACATAATTATTTAATTATAGTGGAAAGTGAAAAATAATTAAATAAATAACAATTTATTTAATTAATCAAAAGAGGACATAGAGGGATAAAATGAATTAATTAAACAATTTATATTATTTGATTAATATAAGACTTTAAGACATTAAATAATAGTTAAATAGTTAAGATTATTTAATTATCAAGGATGAAAAAGGGGTTGTTGGGCCATGTGCCAATTGGATTCTCATAGTCTGGGCTGGATATGGCTAAATCTAGCATATGGGCTCTTCTAGAAAAGATAGAGGAAAAGATAATTGGCATCCCACTACCAGGGAGCCTTCCCATTCAGAGAAATTAAAAAAGAAATGATGGTTTTGTCAGAAGGGTTGGCTTGACTAGATTTGGTAGTTTCTGAATATCGTTGGTTTGGAGGGAACATAATGGCAAGGTACATCCTTGTTTAGGAATACTCACACAATGAACTAATAGATGATAGGTGGAGTACTTGATGAAATATATCCTTGGGAACATTCATAGGAGATAGTACAAAATGTTATGTGAAGATCAGTTGTCGATCATAGGGAATCAATTGGAAACAGTTGAGAGTACTCATAATTTTTAATGTAGTTTTTCACCCATTAATGGATGACAATGAATGACTACCTATTTATTCGAAGATGAGGATGGCAAGTAGTGACAAAGACATGGATACCCTAATCAAGCTGAAGAGCTCTAGGAAGGAGGCAACCTTCTTAGGCTTTATCTCTTATCAACATTTGAAGAATATTTTTCTCAATAAGGATATTCTCTACTTGGAAGTAGTGAGGATGGTGTGAAGCATTTTTTCCTTAATCATTTCAATTTTTTACTTGTACATGTTTCAATTTCGAGTGTGCCTGTGCTCAAGTAAGGTTATCGGAAAGGTATGCAATGCACCACGTGGTGGATGCACAAATTTCATCTTTCATCTTCCTTTTGAGAGAGATTTTGAGACATGTTTTGGCTCATTAGAGATTTTCTTAGGAGCTATATCATGAGCTTAGGAGTTTCTACCTTTTTGACACATCACCTCTTCACTACAGGAAAATTGCGCTTCCTATGAAGTGATATCTTTTGGGATTTTTTCAGAGATTGTTGGCCTTTTTCCTTTCTCAAATTTTTGGGATGGATTCTTTGAGTCGGTGCTTTCCAGTGATGTGATCAATTAACTGGACCTTTTGCTAGGCTATTATTTCTAGGATTTGATCATTTATAGGCCTCTATCTTTGCTAAATATCTAAAAATAATTAATACAGAAGCTAAAAATTGATTAGAAAAGATTATTGTGACCTAACCAAGGATCTACAATCAGATCATGTGCTATCAACTATCAACACCTGACAATATTAACTTTTATGTTGAGGTGATGTTTCCTTCTTTTTGTAGCTATATAATAGAGATGGCAACACAATGGGGGGTGGATTCCAAGTTTTAATTTCCTTAGGTAATAAAAAGTTTCTTTAAGTTTTCTTAGGATATAGAAATATTTTTAGAAGCATAATTACAATACTACTTATCTCTGGCTTGTTATATCTTTTAAGGTTTAAAATATTATCAAATTGGTATCCGACCTTTGTTTTAAAGTTCATTTGATATTTAAAGCAAAATATTAAGGACAAGTTTTTTACACTGTGCATGTATGGCCTTTTTCAAGCATTCTTTCTTTATATTATCATTTTGAATGAAACACTATGTCTTGCAAGTTGAATTTGGATAGTTTAAAATGTTGATTTCCATGCTTTATGCTCATATGGTAGAATAACAACTTGTGAAATATGAATTATGTCATTGTACGTCTTTTTTTTTTTTGATAGGTTGTTGTCTTATTATTTTATGTTGTATTAGGAGGGAGAGTTCATGTAATTTTTAAATGTTTTTATGTTTCCCTTAGAAATATTTATGTTTGATTGGACCTTAATGAACATTGCATGTGGAAGGATTTGAAAGTCTGCACTGTGCTTGTATTTAGCCTTTATTGTTCATTCTCTTTCCAACAATGAATGGTTGTGGTGTTTTGTGTCTAGTTATATCAATCATAGGAATGGTTGCGTTTGAAATATTAGAAGCATGGCACATTGCCATTTTTATGTTTTATATTTACATTTTCTTCTATCCTTTTCTCCAAACCCCCAAAGAAGAGCCAAATTTCTATAAAAATCCTAGAGGTATTCAGTGAGGCGCAATTTAGTCCCCCACTCACTGAATTTCTCATACGACTATCAAAGAGGTGCAAGCTTTGATGATCAATGGTTCTTTTTCTGGCATGCCCAATGGTACAAGAAGTTTTTCGAACACTTGATTAGAAGTCAAAAATATTTCTTGACTCAGGCTAAGGAAGGAAACTAGAAGTTTCATGCCCAAATTCCAAACAAGAGCATCTTCGAGAAGTCACTTCCAGTACTCTCAATTACCTACCTCAATACTTAGAAGGAGAAGACTTATAGGTTTTGTATCACCTATAAGGAGAAATAGAGAAAGAAGTAAGACCCCAATCTCTAGTACCTTATCTACTCCACTCAGAGGCTCAAATTTCCAAATAAGAATACTTGTATACCCGATTTATAGGAATATTTTCTCTATGGCACATGTACCTCCCTCTGCTCTTACATATTTTAGAAATAATATAGATAACTTATTAAAAAATTTACGTCAAGTTGCCTAACTCTAATTTTTCTAAATTTTTCACCACTTAAGGGTCTATTTTTTCCACATGATGATCCTCCACATACCCCACTCCATAGTCTATGTATGTGTATCCTGCCATTCAAACAAGCATGCCAGGATCTTCCTCAATCATAGAATAAATCATTGACATGAAGAATCTCATGCATAATTTCGCTAAAGAGTTGGTCCTTATCAAGCGACAAAAATCAATGCCTTTGAAGTAGACTACTTATGCCTATGGAAGAGGAAAGCTTTCCTATCACCAGAATCCATACCAAGGATTATCCAAAGGAGTAGGTCAACAAACATCATCCACAAACTAAATAGTTCCAGTCACCACACCACTATAGATGGTCAAAAATAGCCCAAGTAAGGAGCTAATTTTTGGCTAGAACAATTTAGCGGAAGATAAGAATGCATGGTACTTTTCATGCAGTGATAACCATATGCCCCAAAATTTCCCAAGAGGGAATATGCAATAGGGGATAGCAGAATAAGGAAGCAAGGGCATGCTTCTAAATATGTATGAATATGAGTCTTCCAAAATAGAAAATGATTGCTTTAGAGTAAAAATGGAAGGAATTTCCTTGGAATAAGAATTGGATATTAAACCTTCCCAAGCTTTGTTTTTTCTAGATGGAAGAAGATGCGATGTTCAAAAATGAAGCTTTGATGACTAGTGTTTCACAAGTGCAGTCAGATTATAAAAAAAGGTCTAAAAGAAGGCTCATAGTAGAATATGTGCAACAAACTCTACCATGTCAATTTCCCCACAAGAAAAGAAGGCTTCATCACCTGATATCTAACCTTTTCCACAACCGCATAATCCACCATTGCCTAAAATGGGAGGAAAATAATACATTGAGCCCAATCACAATGGAATACTTCATTCCAAAAATGAGAGAAATACCAACATACAAGTCTAAGACTCAACCAGTCAAGATGCTAAATGTACTAGAACAACAGAAGAAGGAACCTTCCAATGTATCATTATGGGACATCATATCCATTCCTGAATAAAATACATTGATTTAGGAAGCATTAAAGAAAGAAGAACAAATCTCACAAGCGAACATAACTTAGCTATGCAACCAAAGTGGATATAAAAAATCTATGTCACCCTCTCAAGCTTTGAAAGTAACAGTTTATGCAAATAATGTGGGAAATGCAAAAGAGAAAGAGGTAAGCAAGCCAAAGCCCACACCCTTCTTTTTAACACTTATTGTGGGAGATAAGCTTTTACAGAATAATATGATTGATTTTGGGGCTAGCACAATTGTTATGCCAAAACAAGTAGCGAATGCCTTGAAACTTAAGTATGAGCCCTTGGAAAAAGGAATCATGCAATTAGATGGGAAGAAGTTCTAATAATTGGTTGGATAAAGAATCTATCCCTAACCCTCTTCTCAAGTACAAGACAAACAATCACAGAAGAAGTGGTAGTGATAGACACTCCTCAAATCTTCCAAATGTTTCTTTCAAGATATTTCATATAAAAGATTAGCAGATACTTGGTGCTCGACTAGTCCCACCTAATATTGAGAACCAAACATGGTGCAAAGATGAAGATTCTATCTAAATCATTGCATCTTGAACACATTGTTGACAACACTATCCTGTGCTTTGAAGTGGCACATACTTCCATCTCTCAACAAGAGAGATATTGCATAGAAATGCTAGAAGATGAAGAAGATAAAAGTGGCCAGACTCCTAAAGAAGAGGTATTACTCAACCGATTCATTAACTCTGATCCATTCAACAATAAGTCCATGCAACAGGGCTAGGCACCTAGGTGATTTTTTATGATGACCAGGTCTTTCCAAAATTAATGAAGAATTAGGAGGAACCTAATGATCTAGGTGATAATAATCTATTGAGCCTATATTTTGATGGCACCAAGTGTAAAGCTGGCTCTAGAGAGGGTGTTTCATTAGTGTCTCCGATAGGATCAGAAACCCTCAAAACTTACCATTTTTCAGTTCTCATGCTCCAACAATGATGTTGAATATGAAGCCTTGGTTCATAGGATAATTCTTATAGAGCATATAGGTGTGAGAAGAATATAAGCTTTCAAAGATTCAGAGCTAGTGGTGAGCTAGGTCCATGGACAAGAAACTACAAAAAACAAAAGGATGAGATCTTACAAACATTGAGTTTTGGATTTTATTGAAAGTTTTGAAGTTTTCAACATACAAGTTAGCCCTCAATTACAAAATAGTGTTGCTGATTGGATAGCTTTTGTCAGCTCACAATTTGAACCAATTTCCAAGCTGATGTAGTAGAATGTGGTGCGAGTCACTGTCCGACCCTCAATTCTCGATAATGATCATAATGGGAAAGTCTTTCATGATGACATCCAAATTGCTTCCTTCATACAAAATTCAGGGATAGCTTCTGACTATTCATGACCAGGAGAATAATTTTCCAAGGAACAAGTCATCGAGTTGAAAGGGAACAAGCTTCCCCAAGGATTAATTTCTCTTGAAAATCTCTTTGACTGTGAGGATGCAAGAAATGGCAAGCAAAGGTTTACTACTGATGTAAGGGATTATGAAGATCTCAAATTCAGAAGCATAAGGAAGTTGAAAGTTGGAAGGGAAGTACATCACAAGGACAAGAAAAGATTGAAGGACCTCTACTTCAAGCATACCATTGACTTGGCAGAAGGGTCCAAACCCATCCAAAAAAGGAAAAGGCCATTCAACCCCAAGGTTGAAGCATTGATGGCACAAGAGCTCACCAAGCTAGTCGAATCAAAGATCATATACCCTATCAAACATTCTACCTAGGTTTCAAATTTAGTTCTAGTCCAAAAAAAGAATGGCGGTATTTGGCTTTGTGTCAATTTTTGAGACTTGAATAAGGCCTTGTTAAAGGACCATTACCCCTTGCCAAAAATGGAGTAGATTTTGCAAACTGTGGCAAGATATGAGATTTTCTCCTTCCTGGATTGTTTCTCAGGATATAACCAAGTCTATGTGAATGAAGCCGACCAACACAAGACAATGTTCACCACTAAATGGGGAATGTTTGTATACTCAATGATGTTCAAAATTTCTAATGCTGGTGCAACTTTTCAATGAGCAATTGGTATTGCTTTCGAGAGATTAATTAATTCAATTATCCTCATCTATCTAGGTGACCTAATGGTATTTTCAAAATCAAAATATGATCATTTTTATCATCTAGAGAAGGTTTTCTAGAAGTTCCAATAGTTCAAGATCTCTTTGAATCCCAAAAGAATTGTCTTCGGAGTACCTCAAGGTAAGCTCCTTGGATTTTTGGCATCAAAGAAGGGAATAGCAATAAACATCGAAAGGGTCAGATCTATAATGAAATTTTCTTTACCAGTAAACCAAAAGGGACTGCAATCTTTTCTAAGAAAGATCAATTTTGTTAGTAGATTCATATCAATTTTCGTAGGCATTGTGAGACCAATCATGTTGATGCTTAAGAAGAACCTACTTTTCAAATGGACTCCAAAAGGAAATAAATTTTTGAATAGCTAAAGATAGCCCTCACTAAAGCCCCAATGTTGCTCAACCCTAATTTTTTCAAATAATTTCTACTCTATGTGTATAGTGGCCAACATAGCATAGCTTCAGTACTCACCCAAAACTATAAAGAAGAAAATGGAGATCATCCTATCACATTTAATTCTAGGACCATGAAAGTTTATGAAGCTAGGTATGATTTTGTAGAAATAAAGCTTTTTCCATTGTCAAAAGTTTAAAGAAATTTTGACACTTGGTGTCAGCCAACAAGATCACTATTCTCGTAGCACATCCCAGTGTGTGGGAATACATCATAGAAGGGGAAATAAAAAAAAAGGGAAAATTGGATCACCAAGATCCTAGAATATGATGTGGAAATTAGACCAACCAAGTTGGTTAGGGGAAGAGGTCTATGTGAGTACATTGCACAGGAATCAAATTTTGAAGTTGAAAGGGAGACCGACCAAGTCTACTCAAATCAATTGGAGTCTGAAGACTCTCTGGTGGCTGATCAAACATAGTATATGCCAAAGGGATACTACCTAACTAGCCTTTTTACTCATAAAAGGAGATACTACTGATTGCAAGGAACTACGTATGTATTAATTGAGGGAATATTATTTAAGAGGAATTATGATGGTATACTACTCTGATGTCCTGAAAAACTATAGGAAGAAAGAGTTCTTAATGAATTCCATCACAATCTTGAGGGTGGAAATTTCTCTAACAAGACTACTACCTTAAAAATCATGTGAGTAGGATATTATTTTCCTTTTATGTTTGCTAAAGCACATCACCTGGTGAAAAAGTGTACCCAGTTCCAGTATTTCATTAGAAAAAGAAAGAATGTCACTTTTCCCCTGAGCCTGATCATAATTGAGGAATAAAGGTCGTACCCCTAAAAAGTGCCATAGAAGGGTAATTGTCAATTTCCTTGAAGAGCTAATGGCCAAATTTGGCCCACCCAAGACCAACATATCTAACAATGCCTAAGACTTTTTAGGATCAGGGATGTTAGATTTTTCTATTAGACATGGGATTTTCCTTAAGACATCATCAAATTACTAACCACAAGGGAATGGGTTAGCATAATGAACCTACAAAAACCTAATTAGGCTAATCAAGTGTATTGGGTTGGACTAAAAAAGGGATTGGCATAAACATCTATGAGCTACTTTTTGGGCAGACAAAATTACTCCCAAGAAAATTCTGAGGACTTTTGCTTATGAATTGGTATATGGAAAAGAGGTAGTATTACCTATCTCTATAGAAAATCCTGCCTTACAACTATTGAAATATTTGGAAATTGAAGAAAGTAGTGGAATGGAAGTATGGATAGTAGAAACCCTTAAGCTAGAAGAATATAGAGAAAAATATTATGACACCATGTTAAACTATCAACAAATAGTAAAGCGATGGTTTGAAAAAAAATATTTCTAACCTAGAATTCAAAGAAGGGATGTTAGTGCTAAAGTACGATGAGTGTATTGAAAAATGAGGGAAACACACAAAATTCAAAGCGTTATGGAAGGGACCTTTCTAAATTAGCATGTGCAAGGAAAGGAATGTGTATGAACTTGAAGAAATGGAAGGCAACACTTTATATATACTGGTGAACGGTATTTGTCTAAAGTTATTCCATTAAATTACATAGTTCTTAAAAAAAATTTAATAGTTTGCACCATATGTAATTTTTTTGTAAATACATTCTAAATTTTGTGAATATGCCATATGAGAAAACACTAAAGAAATGAAAAGTTGTATTATATTGTATTCATCAAGAAATTTATAATATAATGTAAGGTTCGAGGCTCAAACTTAAACATGAGTAAACCTAAAAGAATAGTAGTGAAAAAAGAAGTCAAAAAGGAGGAAACATGTACAAAACAATAAAGTAAAATCCTCCAACCATTGTCAATGAAGCAAAAGGGCTCGTTATTAGGTTTTTCTTCTTTTTCTTCTCATCTAACAGGTTACAAAAAGGGGCTAAACACGGAATGCACATGGGTTACCCACAACATAGACCTAAGGTCTACTCGCCATGAATCTACACTAGGAAGTCGAAGTGCTTCCTCTAGGTGAGTCCTAGAATGCGCTCCACCCCATACTCTTGTAGCAAAAAAGTGGCCTCTAGTTAAGAAGAGTAGTAGTGTGTCTCAAGGTCCATAGTGCAGAAGTTAGAATGGAAGGGAAACCAAGGTACATCTATCCCAAAGTCCACGTGCCTACGAAGATCCATGGCACTTGGGATGCCAACGCTGGGGATAACAAATTGCACTACCTCACCAAGCCCTTCCATCAATGAAGTGTTAAACATATGGTGGCATAGCTCAATTATCACGGGCTTGGACAAATTCAGGTCTAGCAGTGAAGCCATGAAGCGGGAAAGGAAGTTGTAGTTTCTCTAGAGCTGGTTTTCATCATCAATGAAGTCTTGTCCAACCACCCACCTAAACATGACCATGACAAGGTGGTTGCATTTATTCACCAGAAACTTAATTTTGTCACTAGTGACCTCTCCCACAAAATAGTATTATAGCCCCCATGGAAAGAGTTGAATGGGAGTGCCTAAGCCAGCAATAATTTTGATATGTAGCAAATTATGGTGGAATCAGAATCAGTGGAAAGCTTGCTAAACCTAAGAGACTCTATTTTCAAATAAATCTTGCAAACAATGGCATAGCTATATATAGAAAGGTCAGTTGGGTAACTCAACCAAAAGA
>VDFB02045551.1:0-29970 GCA_007258455.2 Sequoia sempervirens | reverse complement strand
TGATAACATAGCAAAATAATTACTTTGAGAGCATTCATGAAAAGAGGTAAACAAATATGTGACAACATTAACTTAGTTCATTTAGACAACTTATGCCAATATAACTTGTGTGAGATATCTTGCACTTGCCAAAGATGTGACTGAAATTGTTTAACAATCAGACCATGATGACAAAACAGGTGCAACTCATAATACTATGTACATGAAGACCAACATATTTGAATCACTTTAATACCATCAGATTTCAATGTGGCTTTATGAGAGACTGTAACAACTGTGCAACTGAATGACATATGATAAGCATTGAGACAACAAAGAGCTTTAGTACATTATGAAAAATTGAAACATAAAAATATTGAACTATGAATCAATGAATGAACATGTGATGTGATAGACTAATTACTTTTCATCACAACATGCAAAACATATTTGGCTAAACAGAGCTTTTAAACTAGTTTGCAACATATGACTATGAAAGTACTTGTAACAATAAATCACATTAACATTGCAAAAATAAGAATTGATAATAGACATTAATGCATCTGATAACTTATGAAAATCCAAAAGACATGAAAAAATCACACCAAGACTCATCACATAACACATTATATGTCTTGAGTGGAAAAACCTCTTGGGGAATAAAAACCACTCGAAAAATATTTCTCTTTATTCACTTAGAGCACCAACTCTACAAAGTTTAGCAGCACCAACTCCACAAAGTTCAAGAGCACCAACTCCACAAAATTCAGAAGCACCAACTTCATAAGATATAGGAGCACCAACTCCTTTACAATGCATAACAATTATAGCATTCTATCAATACCCTAGAAGTGCAATTTGCAGTCCTAGAATCTCAATAGAAGAATATATATATTTTTTCAATAAGCACATTGAAGAATGTTGTATAAAAATGACATCTTCTAGAATGATAATTTGTTTTTCAATATGAAATAACCTCTACACAAAGTCTTTAAAGAATAGTCATGAAATCTCTTTTCATTCTCCTCGAGAGTAACCCAATAGAAAAACTGATTGTTATCTTTTATAGCCACTACCTTCAAATGCAATTTTTAAAACTATAAAACCAAAACCAACTGAATTAGGGTTGTAGAAACCCTAATTGAATTAACTGAAGAGTCTGTTACTAATCCCTGCAAGAAATATCCAGAAACCCTAAAAGCGTTTATATCATAACCAACACAGGTTAAGCCCATAAAGATCCTTAACAACACCATTTCGAACATAAAGAATTTGTTTGCTATAACTGAAAGAAATGATATACAAAACAACTCTTTCATGCCTCTTTTTTTTTAAAACTAATCCTTTCCTTAACAAAATGTGGCCTGTAATTAAAAAAAATGTAAATACCTGATTAGGTGAAAAACCAACTGAAAGAATACCTCAAAAACCTGTCAAATGGTTTCATAACTGTCCAGCTAGTAGATGTCAACCAATCTTTTCCAATGTATTCGAGCTTTGTCACTTCAAGCTGCTAATACCATCATCATTCCAAACTATCGATGACATTCAACCTAATTTTATCAAACATCATAGCAAACCTTGGTGTTTTCCATGTGAGCCTCTACCTCTCATGTCCTAATGAGGGATTTTGAAAAATGAAACATCAAATGCCTTTTACCAAGCTTTGAAAATAATATTTTAATCCTTTAGTATACCTGATGGCTTAGGATAACTTTAACACATATTTAGTATGCCCGATACTCATTAGGAGTATAAAGAAAACAAATGCTTTTACAAGAGATGTTGACCATGTAATACATGGTATAAATACCTTACCAAATTTCATATGTTGATGATAGTCAACAATAAACCAAGATTCTTATAATCATATCAAATGTCGATTATTGACAATACCACAAAGAAATGTGTGTATCAACTTCCTTAAACAATATCATTACATTTGAATATAACAAGGAAGCTTAAGAATCCTTAGCAATAGTGTATATACTTGAATCACTTTATTTGATCAACCTAAATTACTTCAAGTGCAAAGACCACTGTGATATCAATGATGCCAATGCAACCAAACTGAGCCAAAGTCATCTCAAGAAGCCAGATGTAAACACCATCATACAAATCAAGTATAAATACCATGAATTCCTTAAAACAATACAATAGTGCAATAATATGAGATTAATAATGCACTAATATATCATTCAAAGACAAACTAATAATAATCAACTGAATATACCTGTGACTTGTAACCTTGAAGGGTCAAACTGAAAAACATCATGTCAAAATGATAGAAACTGTTAGCATCATCATATATAAATCCAAAATCCTGTAACTGCATATCATAACACTAACCAATGTAACTGCATATCAAATATCAACTAATGTGAATAAACCAATTTTCCTATCATCACATATATTCTCATATCAACAAACCACTTTTGACATCAAGGAAAAACCAAAAATTGATAATACGGGCCAATGATATTCTAGGCTTCTAATCCTAGGTGCAGTGGTGAATTAGTTCCCATTCCTAATAGATATAGATGTTGAATATCTAGAATGCCATAGGATTAGGGTTGTATAGGTATGTGGTTTCCTCAAGATTCTTCTATTAGTACTCAAAGTGATTGGTGATTGGGAATGGATTGAGGATTTTTTTCATGTTCATTAGGGAATATGCTGGCAACTAAGACTCATGTGGTCGACTATTAAGTTTTGTTTTTCATAATAGTGTCAATAATGAGTGTGGTGATCAAGGGTGGTAGTGGTCTCTATCTCTTTGAATGATCCTATTTGGACTTTTTGTGTTGGTATCGAGTGATTTGGGTTGTTGTATTGATCATTTGTAACAACATTTTATCATTTTATGGTTAATATTTTTGTGTGTTGGCCTAATTAAGCCATAATTATATCTAACTTTTGTAAAGGCTAGTGTTTTGGATTAATATAATACATGCAACACTATGTTTCTTTTACAAATAAAAATATATATACTCAAAAAATTCAAATTAATGTACAAAAATATACTCAAAAAAATAAAATTAATGTATAAAATATTTCATTGTTCAATTAAATTTTGATGGACGATTGCAGTTACATTCTAGAATGAATTTCTTTGTGTGATAGAATTGTGAATTCAGACCTCCAAAATCACCCTAGATTCATTCGATTTGCAAATATTGACATTTGACCTTTTATTCACATGCATTATTAAAACACTTAAGTCAATTTTTGCATGTGAGGTCTATTTATTAAATCTTATCTTATGAAAATCTGTTTTTCCTTAAGAGATCATTCTTAATTTGAATTTCCTTAACTTATAAAAATTTGATGGTGGTTGCACTATTGAAATTATTTTATTGTTGCAAGTTACATTCTTGTGCTCTGAAGACATGAGTACTTTGTTGATGTTTTTAATTTAATGTGTTAGTGGGAGAACTTTAAAAAACAAGAAGTAATATCCTAGATTCTAATTCAAAGTGAGCAAAATTTATTGATTTGATAACTTGATATTGAAAATTGCATGAGTTACTCTACATGAATCCATTTATCGATTGAAATAAAATTTACAATAAATTTCATATCATTTGAATGATTGAGGTACTCTCAAGTATAATTTACATGAAGCCATTTGTTAATCAACATAACATTTACAATGGCTCTTCCATGTGTTGATGATGCCTCCAAAAAAATAAATTATACCACACGAGTAAATGTCATAAAAAGAGATGGTGAGTTCAATTGAAATCATAAAATGGTTTTGAGTGAAATGTTCTAAATTTTGATGTGTTTTAATTTTGTGAGGTTAGTAAGGAATACAATGATGTCATGGTATTATTAGGGATACTCTAAATTTTCCCACATGTAGTTATGTAGTTTGGGAGTAAAAAAGATAAAAAAATTCTCCAAGTTTAGAATGGGTGGAATTGGAAAGAAGTTGGTCTAGTTCTCCTAGCTCTTGATCCATCATAAAGTTTTCATTGGTACTTTACATGACCATGGAAAAGGAAAGGCCTCTAATTCGGGAAATAAGACCAATAATAATTCGACCAATTATGCTAATTTCAAATATAATTATAACCATACTATGATCATAAATCACATTTGAGCTACCAATGAACATGTCAATACCACTACCATTAAGAAACCTCTTGAATTTGTTGTCAACATTCACTGAACTGAGGTAACCATCCAAGGTTCTCCACCACAACAACAATAACAACCACCCAAGTCCCAATACAACTTTCTTGACCAATTGGGAAAGACCCCTACACATATTTCTATCTTATAATTATTGTGTATATCACCTGACCACCGAGCCATCCTTGATCACAAAGCTTTACAAAACACAACCATCCCCACCAACCTTGAAATCAATCATTTTTAGGAGGTGGTAGGCTACTTGAAAAATTCCCATCATGTCGCATTTTCTAAACAAGACTATTCAACCAAAAAGATAAATCAAAATGACCCTTTACACCTTGAATTCCTTGTCCATAAAACCAAAGTCACATGAGTCCTGGTAGACAGTGGAGTAGGGTTGAACATTTGCACCTTAAAATTGGTTAAGATGTTAGGATTCTTATAAGAATGTGTAGACACCACTAAAATCATTGTCATCAAGGCATATGATGATGAAGAATGGTCATCTAAAGGAGTCATAACACTACCTATCAGAGTTGGTCCTGTAGTCATGGATACCACTTTCCAAGTCTTGGACCTTGACCTTCCATACAACCTTCTCCTAGGCCAACCATGGATTCATGCCATGAAGGTTTTCCCATCCACATATCACCAATGCCTTAATTTTCCTCATGAAGGCACTAAAATTACAGTCACAGGCGATCCAAATCCCTTCCAATATTACAATAATCTGAGGGGGGACCACACAATTCCAAGTGCTTATCAATAATGAGGCTTCACCTTCCACTTCGTCACATTATATTGATCCTTCCTCATTAACCCAAGCATCCACTTCATCTATTGTACCATCAAACCCCAAGGTCCAAGTCCATGATATGGGATGTGGAGAATATCATATGGATAAGTTGCAGACAAACGACAATGCTAATGTTCAGGCTTCCAACAATGATGTCAAGACTACTTTAGAAGCTACACAAATAGATGGTCATGCATGGATCGACACCTCTTGGTATCTTGATGACACATCTTCCTTTTTCATATTTGCTTCCACTCAAACTTTTCATGTTCATGACAACCCCATGTTTGGCTAGATATATATGATAATCCACTCTTTGATCTTGACCTCGCTAAGGATATCCATACATCATCCTTCCATACCACCTAGCCTGGGTTAAGGTATGTACCCCCTACTATTTCCTCTACTAATTCATCTTTCCAGGTCGTCAAGGATGTGCAAGCCTCTATTGACATAACAGTACCAAAAAGGATAGTCCCAAAGACCTCATTGTTGACATCATCACTCCCATTCATCCACCAAACATTCAACTCATGTCAATCCACATCATATACATGGATCAACAATACATATCTCAAGATAAGGACAATGGAAAGGGCAAAGCTTAGAAATCAAAAATAAAAATGTCCTCTTTTAAAGGAGATCATGAATCAAAAGACATGATGAAAAGAAGAGAATATCAAGACAAGTGCTTTAGCCAAAATAAAAATTTATTGGACCAATCACAAGTCAACAATGACCAAGAATGTCAAGATGCATCCTCTAGCCACCATAAAAATCTATTGGATGAATTGAAAGTAAAAATCAAAAGGAAAAATCAGAAAGCGTTGGTCTCCAAGAATGCTCCTCCATCAAAAATCATTGGGGGCACCTATCAATGCAAAAAGTCAAATAAAGAGCTTGTTGATCCAAAGTCTTCATCTCCATCACTTCCACTCATTCCATACATTTCATTCAACCTATCCATACTTGCATATCATCTCACCTCCATCAGTGATTTCTTTCAATGCGTCTTTGACAACAACCCTTCATGTACTCTAGCTCATCAATCGCCCAAACTTATTTTCCTCTGAAGCTTGGAAGCCCACATAGTGTGCACATTAGGGATCATACCATAGCCTCTTTCATCTGCCACTTCTATCATTTTTCATATTTACCACTTTCCTTCCACATCCAATTCAGGTCCTTTTTTTGTCTACCATGATGCATCTAAACAAGGTCAATTCATCATCACAACATACCAATTCTACACATAACCGAGAATCTTGTCACGCCACAAAAGATACAAAGGTGATCCCACAATAGTGGTTTACAATTTTAGCCAAAGCGGACACTAAAAATATTTTTTTAGCTAGAATCTTCACTTTGAAGACACCTATAAGCATTAAATGGTGAGGAATTTGAAGATGATGCAGCTAGGTTCATAAAAAATTTCTGTAGATTCTAAATAATATTTTCAAAAATTTTAGAGAATTAGTTTGCACTTCTTTTCCATCTCCCTCGAAAACTAGTTTTTTGAGAAAACAACATTTTTTTTAAAAGTAAGCGCTCGCGGGCATAACATAACTTTTTTCCATGAAGGATAAAATTATAATTCTTTCAGGCTATATTTTTAACTCGATATCGTTCTTCCATGGTTAGATAGTTTTTTTTATTGAATATTTTCTCCTTTAATCCAAAGTTTCAAAGTCAAACAATTACATTTCGGTTTATGGTCATTTGTATAATGCATAACTTTTGTATGTATCAGAATTTTTATTTTTATTTTTGGATCAAGGACTTCAATAGTGCACTCATATTTTTCAAAATAAAATTGATAATCTGCTATTTTCACATATACGAACAAAGAGCTGATTTTTGTTCAGAAAAACCTATTTTAATAAAACCAAAACATATTAAAATTATATTAGTTGGATAACTCGTTCCGAGGACTACCTGATTCCAGTTGGGTTTGTGAAGTATTCACCATTTTCATCTTTCAACCTGAGCTCCAAAGTGAAAAAAATTACATTTTTTTTGTGTCTCAGGGGGAGAATGAGGGATAAGGGTTTTGAATGAACTAGGGGTTCCGAAGCGAACCACAACAATTTCATTTCATTTATTTTTTGGGTGGAAATGGGGAAAGCATTTAAGTGGGTTTGCTCGAACCTTGGTTCAAGCGAAGCCCTTATTGGTTCGCTCAAACCCATAGGTTCATTTGAACCCCTAAAACCAAATCTTTTGCCATGGGCTCATTTTTTGTGGGTTTTCCTTCCTCCATCAAATTATAAACCACTATTGTGGCTTCACCCACAAAAGAATAGAAAAAAAATGTTACCTTGATGAAAACACGGCAGCTTGAGGTGTCCTAGTAACACAAAAAATAAAAAGTAGAAAATAGTAAAGACAAATAATTCGTCCAATAGTGGCTCCTTTAGTGAGATTGCTTTTAGATAAGTACCATGGTGAAAACCTATCAAATGGATTGCCATGTAGTTGACTTTAACCGTCGTCATACCATCATTCCACTCTTACTTTTTCCCCATCATTTCATCTTTTCCCATACCACCCATAATAATAAATGGTTGTCCTTTCCATAACTTGGAATGATTTAAATCATGTGTCTTTTTGCCTTCCTTAATGCCCATTCCATTTCACCCCTAATAAATTGGTCTTATACTCAACTAGGGAAAATACTAGACCTATGTCATTAGATCCTACACTTACTATCAGAGGTCATCATTCCCAGAAAGAAAAATGAAAAATCTTAAAAAGAAAAAAATCACATATTCCCAAACAAGACAAAAAGTATCATAAAATGACAAAAACACAGAAAAAAGAAAATATAATCCAAAAGACAAAAAAAATCACATATTCCCAAGAGGACCAAAAAAAATCATTAAACCTCAAAAAATCCAAAAAAATCAAAACATGTCAAAAACACAAAAACTCCAAATAACTTTCAAAAATCCAAAAATCACAGTCAAAGTTAGTCATCTCAGTCTAGTCTAGTCGAACTACATTGCCTCTATGACTAAACATAGGCAATTCCATCTATTGATGTGCCCCCAAGGCATTAGGTCAGTCCTCTTAGGTTTGTCAAATAAAATCATGACTTAGTCCTTTGTAAATAAAACAACGTCATGTCATGTCAAACTACAAGGTCTCTGCACATTGTTACGTAGGCAAGGCCATCTATCGATGAGCCCTTAAGGCCACCTAGGTCGGTCCTTTAGGGTTTTTCATGTCAGTCATAATAAATCAGACATTGTCAACTTAGACATAAATAGTCATCAAAATGTTAGACAAGTCACACATCAACAAGATAAACAAGTCAAAAAAGTCACTTGGTCAAACCAAATAAATTGTCAAAATAGTCAAATAGTCAAACCATCAAACCAGTCAACTTATGTCTTATACAGGATGTGTCCCTCCTGAAACCAGACATTGTCATTTAGTCAAATCTTGTCATTTTTCCTTATACAAGTGGTCACATGATCGAAACCAAACTTGACGTCTTATACGACATGTTTCCTCTCCTGAAACTAGGCTTTTTCAAATAAACAACCCATCAATCACCTAGTCAACCAAACGTTAAAAAATCATATTTTGGAAAACACTTTGAATGGTTGTTGACCTTGTGGTCTATTTTGGCTTATCTTTTTCTTGATTTTTCTTTGAGTCAAGTTACTAGCTTCCTCAAGGATGTCCCATGAAGGATTTAGAGGAGTGATGATTTCTCATGACTCTTTTATTTGATTGTTATTTATGGATTGTCTTGGACAAAATACTGGGGCAACTTTGGCCCTTAGTATGAGTTGAGACATTCCTTGTCTATGACTATCTGTTTTGCAAGTGGATGACATTGCACACCTTGGTCTATGTCATAACATGGTGTTTTTTATCCATTTGTGTCATTTTACCACCTAATAATGATTAATGTAAGTCCTATTATGTATTTGGCAAAATATTTAAGCTCTTCTTCTATACTAACATCCATATCCTTCATGCTAACATTTCTTCTATCCTTCATCCTCTAGTCTTCTCTTCCATTTCGAGAGCATACTTGTGTTCTTTGAACCTACATGTTCTCTCGAGGGGGTATACCACTACCTCCTTGTCATCCTTCCTCATCCTCTTTACACTAGGGCATGTTTTTTTTTTGACTAAATTTCTTTGACACAATGCAATAAACTGCATTATATCAAAGAGGGTCAAAATGTAGACACTAAAAATTGTCCTAGGCTTGTGACTTCTAAATTCTCCATCATTTCCTCCTTTGTCTTTCATAATTAAATAAATTTTAATTTTTTAATTATTTTCTAAAAGTCATAAGTCTTCTATTAATTAATTTTTTTTAATTATTTAATTAATTTATTTTTAATCTTTATTCCTCCTTGATTAATTAAATAAATTTTATTTATTTAATTGTGTCACTAATTAAGTCCCTTTCTTTCTAAAATTAAATAAATTCTTATTTATTTCATTTTTATTCACTTTCCACTATAATTAAATAATTATTTTGATTATTTAATTATTTATTAGCCTCTTCTCTCATAAACTAAATAAATTTTACATTTGTTAATTTTGGTCCCTTCTATTGAATTTTAAATTAAATCATTATTTAATTCAAGGTCCTCTTTTGTCACATTCTTCTATAATTAAATAATTATTTTTTAATTATTTAATTATTCATTAACTAACAAAGTATGCGAGGATCATCATAAGCGAGGGCTAAGTGGCAAAAATTGAGAAAAATCAAAGGATTAGGCAACTTGACATAAAATTTGAATAAGTTATCTATATTAGTTCAAAAATATGTAAGAATAGAATCTGTAGCAAATTGAATGTAGTTTCTAAACTACTAGGTTTGTTTAAAAAGAAAAAAAATCTATTTGGTGAAAATTTGAAATTTCAATGCAGTAGTACTTAAATTTCAGGTAAAAATAAGAAGTAGGTGTCTCTCTGACCACCCTAACCATAATAAAATGATAATAATTTTTTGTAATATTTTATATACTCTAGAAGTAGAAGACTCATCATAGGTGATGTGATGCATATTTTTTTTGTAATTTTTTCCAAGTAAATAATTAATTATGAATTTTTTAATACAAATTTTAAAACAAAAACTTCGTCAATAATGCGACCACCTTAACGAGGTCAAAACTTCATGAAATTCATTTTTTTCTTTTAATCCTATAGAGATAGAAGCATAAAGTATGACATGTTTTCGGATTCAAAAATTGTGATACCAAGCTGAAGAAACTATAGATGTTTTTCAATCGGCCTATCATCCCAGGGACTTTAATTAAGTAATTCAAATAAAAATGAATAATAATTATTTATTAAATTCAAAGTAAAGAATAATTTATATATTGGTGGAAAGTGAGAATCTCCTTTAAAACCCCTTTCATTTCTCAATTTTGGTTTAAAAATAAGTCATCAACCACATGCCTACACATACCCATCATATCACCACTTGTTGACCCATCATAATCACACTTTTATACCCACCACCTGGAATTAAATGGTATTATTTAATTTCCTCTCATCTCTTTATCCATGCCGATCTTATCTTCCACATCAATTCCTTATCTATCCATGTCTCAATTAACCTTCGCACTTAATTAAATTATAATTTAATCTTGGCCATTCATCCTTATCATTTTCCCTAATTTTTCCCTAACCTTAGTCCATACTACATCTTTCATTCTTGGCCATTGATTAAGACATCTTATTGACATTCAAAATTGTCTTTCCTATAAAAGACCTTGCCATTTTCATTTTTCACCAACCTCTTGCAATCTTAGAACCTTTTGCTATCTACAATCTAGAGTCTACATAAGTTATCTTGTCATCTTGCTATCAAGTCTATCAGCATCAAGTCAAGTGCATCCATAGTCATATAGAATCTTCAATATTTTGCTAGTCATTGCCATTAGGCCTATTTGCATACTCAAAAATATTAGGGCAATTATCATATTCAAGCAAAATGGAGAACTGCAATGAAGGTGAATCAATGGTGGCATGAAGATTTGGTAATATTGTTTTATGTTTTTATGTCTTTATGCTTATTTGTGCTTCATTGTTTATAGGGTTTGATTTACATGCATTATTGCCTAACCTTGATAATTTTAGCACTGATTACACTAGGATGAGGAGCTTTGATGGAGATAAGTTCTTTCATAGGGAGTGTGGCCATATAATTCTTTTAATCTTGCTCACATGGAAAACCATTGATTTCTTATGCTCCATTTGGATAGAGGCCCTCGAAGAGGAACTATGGAATTGGAAAGTCATTTTGAGCTATCATGGTGACTTGGAGCTGCCTAAAGATGATAATACCATATTTAATACCCTTTATCTTCTACATAATTCTAGTTGGTAACCAAGATAGGTATATTTTCTATATTCACATCTCTCATTTCCCAAGCATGGTCAACAAGCCCTATGATATCTATGAGAATATGATCTTAATCCCATAAATACCACTACCAACTTGGTATCAATTGTGTTTGATGCCAAAATGACATGCATCATTTATACAAGAGTTTGCATGCTCTATTCCATTTTGACAAAGACCCTCAAAGAGGAACTATGGACTTTCAAAGTCATTTTGTGCTATCTTGGTGCCTTGGAGCTGCCCGAAGATGGTGGTAGTAGATTTACTACCCCTTTAGCATCTTTTGCATAATTCCAATTGGTACCTAAGATAGGTACATTTTTTATTTTCACAGCTCCAAGTTTCCAATCATGGTTAGCACGCCTCGTGGTTTGATAAATTAAAATATGATTTGCATCCCATAACACCACTACTAGTACCAACTTGGTATCAATTATGTGTGATGCAAAAGTGACATTTGTCATTTTATACAAGATCATGTATGCTTTACTCATCTTTAAAAAGTGATGTAGCATTGTAATTCATTTTTATTAAAATAAATAGTTGTGTTGCTCTTTTTTATTTATTTGCAGTGAAGAATTATTGTGTGTGTTAAATTTCTATTCAAGTTACAAGTAATAGACTAATAGTTTAATATCTTTCACTGAGAGCAATTAGAATTAATGCTATTAGATTTCCACAATCCATGATATCACACTTTTATTACTTTTAGTTACTTAAATTATATTTTTAAGTAGAAAAATAAAAATAAATGGCAAGTCAAGGATATAATATTGAGTAATTTAATGACAATAATATAATACTATTATATTAATGTAAAAAATAATAAAAAATACAATAACATAATAATAAAAATATATAATAGAAGCCAAGAAGGGTTAAAATGGATGGCATGTGCGCCAGGTATGGTCGCTTAGGCATCCTCGCTACTCTTAGCCCTCGGTGTTTCCTGGTCTCCTCGGGTGGCTGCGCAAGTGAGGTCTCTATGTGGTGCTGGCTGGGGCCGTGGGTGGCTCACTGGCCTTTTGGCGCGCGGTGCCTCAGTCCGCATTGGGGACTTGGCTGGGGGTTTGGTGGGCACTAGCATTTCCCTTTGATAGTGTTTCCTTCTTCTGGGCTGCTTGTTCTCTATTGGCTAGGAGGCTTCGCTGATGCCAGTGTTGGGTATTGTATTATTGTTATTTTCTCTTGCTTGCTTTGTGGGGGTGGCTATGAGGCAGACTGGTTTTGTCTTGGGACTTCTTGGCTAGAGTTTCTTCGGTGTAGGGTTTGAATGGCAAGGAATGCATCTATTGGAGAGGTGAAGGGGGATGTTGCCATGACAGACACTGGTGATGGGGCTTCATCTGGAGAGGGTTTGACAAAATCCAGTGCCTTTAAAATGCATAAGATAAATGGATGCCTGGAAAGAGCTAAAGTTCGGCCCATGTTGGTGATTCAATCGGAGGTGGTAGCTGAAGATCTGGATTACTACAGTAAGCATGTTTTGATTTGTAAATTTATGGGGATGAGGGTTTCTCTCTCTTTCTTGGACACTTGGATCCGCAAGACATGGTCTCTGGAGGGTGACTTTGATATTCTATTGGCTGCGAACAATTTCTTTTTGGTAGATTTCTCGTTCATTTCATATCAAAATAGGGCATTTGAAGGGGGGCCTTATTTTTATAACCAGGTAGGTCTCTTCATAAAACCATGGCATGCAGGCTTTAATTTGACAGAAGAGTTGCCTTCTAGGGTCCCGGTTTGGGTTTTCCTTCCTCGATTGCCGCTGGAATGTTGGAGATCTGATATTTTACAATCGATTGCTTTATTGCTGGGTAAGCCTATTGGTCCTTCTCAACATACTTTGGATAAAAGGATCTTTTCTTATGTGAGGGTTTGTGTTGAGATTGATCTGAGCCAGCCTCTACCTGATTCTATTGAGTTGACTGTTGGCTCTAATTCCTGGACTCAGCCATTGGATTATGAAATGTTGCCTTTTCGATGCCGTTTATGTCATGAATATGGGCATCTGCTGCGGAGGTGTCCTCGGGCTTTTGGTGCAAGAGGGGTAAATAATGTGGGTACCCAATCCAATCCAAGGGGGGATAAGGGTAAGGATCTCGTGCAGGGATGGGTTGCGGACAATGATGGTTTTGTTCCTGTTAAACCTCACAATCGTGGACGGGGTCAAAAGAGACCTTTTGAGGAAAGGCAGGACGGGGAGACGTTCAATAGATTTGAGGCTTTGGATGAGTTAGTTCAGGAGGAAGGTTTTACAGCTAACATGCAGGTGGTGGATGGCTCTAAGGAGTTGGTTGAGGTACAACCTTCGGTGATCCCTGGATCGGATCTACCTGGCAACCAGGATCCTCAGATGGTTTCTGGACTTTCTCCTTCCGCTCCGGCTCTTGGTGTGGAGGGTGGGGTGATTGTTGAATCTGGTGGCCCCTCTAGTGTTGGTAAGGCTTGCTCAGAGGTTCGGGATAGCCTTGACTTAGGTAAGACTAAATCTTCTTCCTCTATTCTAGGTGTGCAACAAAAATCTTTTAAGAAAGGAATTCTTGAGAAACCAGTTAAGGTTGGTCGCAAAAAGGACCAAGAAAAGGTGAAGTTGGCTGGAGAGACTTTGGTTGAGGCTGGTTCGGTGAAGACTATTGATGCTCACTTCTCCAAACCCCAACGATGATAGTTCTTTCTTGGAATGTGAGGGGTATGAATAGCATCCCTCGACAAAAGGCTATTCGAGATCTGGTTCATATTCATTCTCCTGATATGGTTTTCTTGCAGGAAACTAAGCTATCAGTGGATAGTATGTTATGTGTGGCTTCAAAGATTTGGGGTCGTGGTCAATGTCAATGTGTGGGTGCTTTTGGTAATTCTGGGGGAGTGGCTTGTTTTTGGGATCCTCGAAAGGTTAGTCCAATTTGGTGGTTCTCTTGCAGGAGTTCAATCTCTTGTGTTGCTTCTCACTTAGAGTCAGGGGAGAAAGTTCTTTTCTCTAATGTATATGCTCCGATTGATTTTCATGGTAAAGCTCAGTTGTGGGATCATGTTAGATATGTGAGATCTTTGGACCCTTATCTTCCTTGGATCCTGGCTGGGGATTTTAATGCTATCATTTCTTTAGAGGAGAAGAGAGGAGGTAGTGCTCGTTTGGAACCTTCCTCTGGGCTCTTGCAGGATAATATGGCTCTGTTGAGGTTGGTTGATGTCAATCCAACTAATGGAGTCTTCACATGGAATAATAGGAGGACTGGAGATGCTGCTATTTCCGAAAGACTAGATAGATTTTTGGTGTCCAGTTTTTGGATGGGGGACAGGTGGTTGATTGGTTCTTAAATATTGGATGGAAGAGGTTCTGACCATTGGCCAATTAAGCTTGCAATTGAAATACCTCAGCGATGTGCCAGACAGACTTTCAAGTTCCAACTCATGTGGCTCTGCGATGAATCTCTTCATGATTTGATTTTTGGCTGGTGGGATCTTGGGAAGCCAGCTTATGGCACTGCTATGTACTCATTTTCTAAGAGGTTACAGTATGTCAAATACAAGTTGAAAAGATGGAATAGGCAACATTTTGGTAATGTGTTTCATGAAAAACAAAAGGCTCAGAATAAATTGGACTTAATCACTAGGTAGATTCGGGATTATGGCCTAACTGAAGAGTTGAGTTTGCAAGAGATTGCTACAACAAAAGAGGTAGAGGAATGGGAGTTACGTGAAGAGACTTTTTGGAAACAGAAGTCCCGTATTGAATGGCTTCAGGCTGGTGATAGAAATACTTCTTTTTTTCACAACTCTATCAAAGATTGGAGGCAAGGTAATGTTCTTTCTTCTCTCTTGTTGCCTGATGGGGAGATTCTATCCTCTTCCGCTTCTATTTCTACAGAATGCATTCGGTTTTTCTCTTCATTATTCTCTGAAGATTCCCCTCCTGCGGAGGAGGATGAAGCTAGGATTCTGAATTGTATCCAACGGATAGTGTCTAATGAAATGAATGAATCGATGCTCTCTCCTATTACCTTGTCGGAGCTTGAGAAGGTTGTGTTCCAGATGAAGAAAGGTAAAGCACCCGGACCTAATGGATTCCCTGTTGAATTCTTTTAAGAGTTTTGGGAGGTGGTTAAGTTGGACCTCTTAGAGGTTGTTAAGGAATCCCTCATGAATAAGCAAATTTTGAAGTCTCTGAATGCAACTTTTTTAGTTCTTATTCCAAAGAAAGTGGGGGCTAATTCTTTGGATCTTTTTCGACCTATTGTGTTATGCAATGTTGTGTATAAGATTATTACTAAGTTGATTGCTGAAAGGCTGAAACCTTGGCTTGGTGGATTAATCGCTGAGGAGTAGGGGGTTTTGTTGCTGACAGACAGATCATGGATGGGGTTGTGATTGCTGCTGAGACCATCCATTCTATGGAATCCTCAAAATAAAAATCTATGTTTATCAAGCTAGACATGGCTAAAGCATATGATCGTGTCAAATGGAACTTTTTGTTTAAGATTCTTGGAGCTTTTGGTTTTGCTAGTGGTTGGATTGACTGGGTCAAGAGTTGTGTTACTTCCTCCTCCTTCTCCGTGCTTATCAATGGTGAGCCCACTGAGTTGTTTCGTGCTTCTAGAGGCCTCAGACAAGGAGATCCTTTGTCCCCCTACTTATTCATCCTACTCGCGGAAGGATTGGGAAGGCTTATTCGTGCTCAAGTAACTGGCAGATTGATTCAGGGTTGGTACTAGGGAAATGATATTCCTCCTCAGTCCCATCTCCAGTTTTTGATGATACTGCCTTCATGGGAAGGGCGAAGGTGGATGAGGCTTTCAACTAGCGCAGTGTTTTGGACAGCTATTTGGCAGCCTCTGGGAAACGCATTAATTAGGGGAAGTCCTTCATCTACTTCTTCCATACTCCTAAGATTATCCAAAGGAGAATAGCAGGTATTCTTTGTTTTCAGATCGGTTCGCTTCCTTTTCTCTATCTTGGAATCCCGCTTTCCATTCGTTCTATCCCTAAAAGGTTTTGGCAAGAGACTCTAGACAAGTTTCAAGGATTGGTTAGTCATTGGACTTGCAGGTGGCTTTCTTTAGCTGGAAGAGTGACTCTTCTAAGGTCGGTGGTCCAGGATCTCCCTCTTTATAGGTGCTTTGTTCTTTCCGCTCCTTCAAGTTTTATTAAAGATTTTGAGAGACTGTCTCGACAGTTTCTGTGGTCTGGAAACCTTCTTCATAGAAAGTGGAACTTGGTGAAATGGGATGTTGTCTGTAGGCCGAAGCAGGAGCGGGGTCTTGGGCTACGACGGACTGGTTTGAATGGGCAGGCCTTGGCTACCAAGCTATATTGGTGTTGGTGTTCACAACAACATATGTTGTGGGCTAAAATTCTTACCCTCAAATACTTGGGTGCGGTGGAAAGCATGGAGGTTGCTAAATTTAGTATGGAAGGGAAAGGTTCTATGATCTGGAGTACTCTCAAATGGGGTGCTCAGCTTTTTAAACAAGGCCTTTTTTGGATTTGTAACGGGGGTCGGGAAGCCCTCTTCTGGCATGATTCCTGGGATGGTCACCCCCCTCTTTTGTCATCTCATCCCCATCTTCAAGACTTGTGCCAGATTTTTGAAGAGGCGGGTTGGTGTCATGTGGTAGACTTCAAATCTCAACAATCTTTGAGTCAGAGTACTGTGTCCAAGTGGAAGGACCCTTTGGTTTGGCCTCCGAGGGGTGTGATGGAGGATCGCAAAGAGCTTGCTAAGATTCTTTTGGATTGCGCTTGCAATTCTCTTCATGGGAGTGATGTGCTTGCTTGGGGCCCTGATTTTCGAGGAAAATTTTTAGTTGCCTCCGGCTACCAGGCTTTGGATAAATAGGTCTTTGGGAGCTCTGAGGTTTCTTGGTGGAAGCATGTCTAGAATAAATTTGCTTGGCCTAAGTGTAATTTTTTCTCTTGGCTTGTTGTCCAAGGTAAGTGTCTTACTTGGGACAATCTTTGGAAGCGGGGGTTCCAGGGCCCCTCCATGTGTGTTATGTGTGGTCAGCATGATGAATGCTTCTCGCACCTCTTTTTTCAGTGTTCGTTTGTCAAGGCTATCTAGCATCACTGGTGGAACCTCTGGAGCTTACCGTGTTGCCATGTCTCTGCTTTGGATGATTTTTGGAGGAGGCAGGGATCATCTCCTTCCAAAACCTCTTTTCTTAAAATTGCTTGGAGCATTGGCCCTAGTTTGATTGTTTGGCAAGTTTGGTTGGAGCGTAATAGATGGATTTTCTTGGATAAAAAATTGATCTTGGAGCAAGTTTGGAGGCGTGTTCTTGGGGCTCTGCAGGAGACTTTGTCTGCTAAGTGTGATTTGTCTGTGCCAATTGATCCTGGGGACTTGGGTGTTGTTAATGCCCTGGGTCTTGGTGCTAGGGATAGGAGTAATTTGAGCAGTATGCATCGTAGGCGTGGGTAGGAGAGGGTGGACCGTGATGGCTTTTGGTGTCCGCCTACTTTGGGGGAGCTAAAAATCAATACGGATGGGTCATCTAGGGGTAATTCTAGACATGCTGGAGTTGGTGGTGTTGGTAGAGACAGCCTTGGGTGGTGGTGTTTTTCTTTTCTATGTATCGTGGCCTACAAACCAATAATCTTATGGAGGCTAGTGCTATACTTATGGTGATGGAGCGTGCGGTTGGCCTTGGGTGGCAGCAGATTGTTTGTGAATCTGATTCTCAGGTGGTTATTGATATGTTGCATAAGCGACAATTGGAGGATGTGAATTGGCAATTAGCTATGGTCGTCAAGTAGATTATTTCTTTGTGTGCTTCGCTGGAGTCCATTGTCTTTCGCCATATTCTGCGGGAGTGGAATAAGGTGGCTGATGGGCTGTCTAGATGGGCGACGGAGAAGACTAATTCTTGGTTTGTGGATGGTTGGGGCAATCTTCCTAACGACATGGCCCCTATTCTTGAGGAGTGGGTTACTGAGGATATGAGGTGCTTCTTGGGTGTGAATTGATTCTTGTTCTACTTGCCCCTTGTGGGTTTGTTTCTTTGATCCTTGTATTGTTATTCTGATTCAATAAAGTTTTTACCCTCCTTTTATTTAAAAATAATAATAAAAACATATAATAATAAATTATAATTCAATAATAACGATAATAAAATATTAATATAATATTATTATGTATATTAATAATATTAGTAATAAAATAAATTAAATAATAGTTATATTTTAGTAATTATACTAGTATAATACTAATATTAATAATATAATATTAATATTAACAATAACATAATAATACTACATAATCAAATGTGTAACACAGAATCAAAGAATCTTTGATTGTATTGATTTAGAAAATATTGTTTACAAATGAAGGAGACAAGAGTATAGATGAGTATCGCTCATATGTGCCTCAATTCAAATTGTATATTGATATTATAAGCAAAAACTATACAATTCTTTTCTCTAGAAACTAAGACTCACTAAAACACATCTAGCCCGTCCCAAAATACATTTCGTAGAATCTCCATAATGAGGCAACAAATGTTGAACGTGCCACTCCACCTATTAGTATTCATTGTAATTGTATTGATCAAGCCATGAGTTGTAATCATCCTCTATTTGATTTATTTTATAGTGAAAATATTTAAAAAAATAAGTCAACCTTAATTTGAAATAGAGGATTTTGTATATTAGAATATTAGATTTAAAATTAAAATCAATTAATATATCAAATACACAAAAATCAATAATAATATTATACGTTTATTATACTCATAAGATTATATATATATATATATACACTTTGTTATTTAAAAAAAAAGTAATTAAGAAAAGTATAAAATACTACTATAAAAAAGATACTTATCTTCATTAGTAAATAGTAGAAAAAATATTATTTTTGAACTTCATTATATTTTTATGGAAGTGACCCTCCCTAGGAAAAATTAATTTTCTTCTTTCGTTGAATTTTATTACATTCTTTGAACATGTATTGATAGAAAAGGTACTTGTCATTGAATTTTCTCATGGAATATATTGTTTCTTTCATTGAACTTAGCTGCAATCTTGTAAAGGGAACACTTATCATTGTAAAGTATGGTAGATTTATGTTTTTCTTTGAATTTAGTTAGATTCCGAGGCATGCAAATCTTGACTTAACATTACCAGTGTTAGATATAGTTTGAATTGGTCAGATGTACATTTGCAATATCACAAAACATTTACTGAGACAAATTACCATTACCCGGATTCATAGAAAAATATACAAATTGATTATTCACTTTGTACTGTATCCCCTGCCGCCCCATGAAATGGGGGAAACAAGAAGCCAGAAAATTAATTTGTTCAATTCTGTGGTGAGTGTGGGATATTTGTAAATAAATCACTCCCTGAATGAGGGAGCCAAATGAAGCAGAGAGACCTACAATAACGTGGGCAATGACCCTGCTTGACTCAAAACATTTAACCAGTAACCAGTACCATCAAAATCATCATCGTTGGTCTGGAAATGGGCATTTGTGTATGAATCATCTATGCCGCTCAAGAAGTCGTCCTCTGGATAGGCTGACATGAAATCCTGATCATTCCCATTTGAGCTTTGCCCCAACATTACTTCAAATATGCTTATTTCGGTTGCAAAATCCTGGTTTTCAAAGATAAATCTCTCATCTTCAACAGCTGGTGCCTGTTGGGTATACCCAAGTGGTTCCTCAAAAGAATTTATACAACTGGATTGAAACCAATCCAAACTTGAACTTGATGAATCTCCGCTTATAACCTCACTGTCAATACTACTCATAGAAGAAAGGATCTCGCTTGACAGATTCTGTGAATCACAGAATCTGTCGGGAGAATTGGAGACTCTGGTGGGAGAATCAATCCAAGATTTGGCTTGATATAGATCTAGATTGTCCTCCTCCATTGATGGGCTTGCCGCCCCACTGTACTCAAAGTAATCAACCGAAGCTTTGGCTTGACATGCAGCTAAATTGTCGTTCTCCATTGATGGACTTGCCTCCTTACTGTACTCAGAGTAATCCAGTGAAATCAAACCGTCCCCTGCCTCGGGCGACCCCGAATGCTTTGTCACTGCATGGGTCACCGGGTCGATTCCCATTCGCAGCAGCCGCTTCTTCAAGTGGGTATTCCACACGTTCTTTATCTCGTTATCAGTTCTTCCAGGCAGGCGCGAGGCAATCGCCGACCATCTGAATCATACACATAATTCAATCAAAATCAGTCAGGCATATGGATATGAAAAAGCAAGGAAATGTTGAATGATCCAAAACTTTGATGTAAAAATTCAAACATAATCGAATCCAAAAACTTTCGATTATGAAAATTTATTATCCTAACTAGGCAAATATATAACGAAAGACTATGAAAACAAATGAACAAACCTGTTGCCCAGACGCTGGTGAAGCTTAATAATGGCCTCCTCCTCTTCAGGACTAAAATTCCCACGTTTAATGTCTGGTCTGAGGTAATTAATCCAACGTAGACGACAGCTTTTGCCGCATCTTAAAAGTCCTGCCACCTCCATAGAAGAATGATTATTAGTTTCCGACTGTAACAGAGAAAAAAAAAAGAGGGTGCACTGAAATAATGAGTAAGATTGAAACCTGCTTGCTTGGGAAGCGCCCGCCAGTTTCCATGGCCATTTCTGCGAATAAAATCAACGAGTATCTGATCTTCTTGGGGAGTCCATGGACCTTTCTTCAGCCCCATTTTATCACAGCAGGGAGCTCGGCCCATTGTTTTGTTCTGTTTTCTTTGTTTTGCACTTCACCGCTTGATTTCACGTTTCAACACGGCTCAGAACACAATATATAGATCAGCACAGAGTAGTATTTAATACATTTCTGAATTCAGTCGCACGTGCTTGAATTTTTTCCGAACCGACGATGAATAATTAGAGAATTTCAATCATATTTGTCATTTTTCGGGCTTCCCCAGAAGATAAGTCGTCTGTAAGCGTTGAAAGTCGGTCCCATGGAAGCAGCCGCTATGAACTTTCCCCCATAAACACGCTTTAAATATGATGGCCGGTGTTCGCCTTGTTTTTGTTTGTTTTTAAATAAAAAATAGCTGGCTTAAAATTTTGTATGAAGGTTTCCCACTATGTTGAAATTTAAGGAAACTTTTTTTTTCCATATTTTTATTTCTTTATTAATGTATAAAGTTATTGTTTGGTGTTTGGGTGTTAATGATATTTGGTTATATTGGTTACGTTTTTTTTTGTTAAGTTGTTTCAAATTATGAGAGTTTTTTAATATTAAAAAAGTCTAGATTGAAATATTTAAATTAAGGTGTGTATATAGTATATTTTATGTGTTATTATATTTTTGAGTTGATTAGTTGATTTGATTTGTTGAAAAGTTTCGCATTAAAATATATTATTGAACTACCAAAATTGTTTCATTTAATAGTGCAATAAAACACTTTTTGTTGAAATGCATCTTTGTTTTCTATTGCAAAACCTACTACACCTCTTGATAATGTAGGTCTTAGTTAAAAAATGGCATTTCTGACTCTTTGCACATCTTCCTATGGTTGGTCGGCTAAATTATCATTGGCAACTTCAGTCCTCTATGAGAACTTGGCATTGTAGATTCCAAGCTATCCGGTCAACAATTCTTGAGCTTAAATTGGCTTACTTTGCATGGTGTATTATTTGTCAAGGTCTTCTACTTAGTTCTCAAAGTTGCTTGACCTCATTGTCCATTTTATGGATAATTGAAGATGCGGGCATATTTTCTAGTTTTCACACAAGTTTAAGAAGCTTGGAATTAGATTCATGATTTTTCAACCCTTTTAAACATATTTCCTTTTTGTAACATATGGTTTTGTTAGAGGACTAACCTTGTCTCCCTTTCAAGTATATCTAGATTTGGTATGGCTTTAGGATGGAGATTCTCTTTAAAGTTTGGAAAGAGAAAATCTAAATTTTTTTCAAGATGTTTCAGCTAATGTTTTGATGTAAGAGCATCCCAGGTCACTAGTTTATAGGTTTGATTATCAAGTAGTCACATAAGAGGTTGACACCAAATATTCTTTCATTTGCATATCTAGCCTTGTGGTTTGGAAAATAAGTTCTAGTAGTATACATCTATATCATATAAAATTTTGCATATGATTTTTAGTATTTCATGTGTGTGACTTCATTTTTAACCTTTATTAGGACAATAGGCTTACATAGTTCATTCTTCATAACTTGCACTAACATCTTGGAGGTTTGAATTATCAAGGGAATTCTTGGAGATATGCATGGGACCCAGGAGGGTTTGTTGTGAGCACTACACAAGGATCCTTTAATATAATTTCACTAGACCTAATTGGAAAGGTCCATCTCTCACGCCTAGTTGACTTCATGTTTCACCTAGCCTAGAGATTTGTGCCACGTTGTGGCTAATGCAAAATCGTTTCAAGGTTTGGGACTGCTATATATACACCACCGATCCACCCAAGATTATTTGAAGGAGTCATCAAGAAGGATAGGAACGAAGAAGTTAAAGAAAACACCATGAGTATAAGGGTGAGAGTCTAGAATGGTATTGATGTTGATAGTGTGGTCCATGTAGGAATGTATTGAGTTTTATCTAAATAATTTTATTTCTTGTTTAGTAATTAAACAAATGCATTCCACCATGCATTAAGCCCATTGCGGCAAGTTGTAATCATCCATGACTAAAAAATTAGTAAAGTTTCATTGAGTTTCTACTATGTTGTTGCACATATGATTTCTACTAAATGGTTGGACAATCCTTAATTGGATCCTCCATCGACCATGATTGCATCATGTTCATTTATCTCTTTACACTAAAGAGCTATGATTTGTTCTAATATGCATGTTTAAATTCAATTGCAAGCTAACAAAGTTGCACTTGAGGTGGCCCATTTTCAAAAGCTCTTGGACCATTAGGGCAATGTTACTTACACTTTTGCTAATTTTTTCCTCGTTCCTCTCCCCTTGCTTAACAATGTCAATGAGGTCACAACAAGTCTATTAGATGAGATTGCGGTTCCAAGTCTCATGGCTCTTAGCCTCTAGGAAATAGAGATCTAATGTTGGTCCCAACCCTCATGGTCACCTTCTACCTCCTCTCAAAGATGTAGTACTCCTAGTTGGCTTGACTTCGACAATGTTCCTTGGCTAGAATTGGCCTTTATTACGATGTGATCTCAACAAACTTTAGAGGATACACCTAAGGAAGAGGGTATACTCACTAGGTAGGAGTCCATTGATGATAATCTTACCCTTGGTGATGTATAAAGAATCTTGATGATAAAGAATCACTCTTGTTGGTATTGCTTTATGTTATGTTCAGACTAAGTCCTATGACTTATTATTGTTTAGACTTGGTCTCATCTACAGTTTGAGGTGTACATTTTTACTATCCATTTTTTTAATAGTGTATTACTATATTTTAATTTTAATTAAAAATTAAATAGACTTGTTCTAAAACTAAAATAGACTTGTTCATAAAATATATAACAATTGTGATGAAATTGTGAATTAAGTAAAATATATTAGATACTAGTCTTCAACTCTACAAATAATAAATGAAAAAGAACAAAAAAAAAGACTTTTAATACAAAAAAAAATATAATAATATCAGCCTCAGCATTAAACTTCTTTAAATATTTTTACTATCCTATCTACTTATAATTTTAAAATATAAATTTTAAATTATGTACAAATTTTAATATAACAAATTTGAATTTTATAACCCATAATAGAGATAAATAATAATAAATATAATTTATTTAGCGTAGTTAAGCAGGAAAAAAAGACAGCGAAAGACGATCTGGCGGGGAAGCGTCATTGTTGACCAGTCAAAACATGTGTGCGGGAAAGTAGTTGGCATAGAGATATTCTTTCTACTTTTGACTCCTTAACGCAAATTGCACGTGTCAAATTGAAAAAGATGAGGCGTCTCTTCCACCTTTTTTATTGGATATGATATTGGAGTTGAATGGCATGTGCCAATTAGTTTTTGAGGGAGGTAGGCCTATTACATACATAGGTTCACGACACTTTCACACCATTCATCTCTTTTCTATTTTAGATCTATTTTACAATATCTAGTTTAGATGTACTTGCATACTTCTTCTCAAAATAAGTATACAAGTGCATCTAAACTAGATATTGTAAAATAGATTTTAATATTTTATTTTATTTTCACTCAAAAGAGTAAGAACAAAACATGAAATCTTTTTTAAAGGTGTTAAATTAAATTTTGATGGTATTTTGACAAAAAAATTGAATTTGATAAATGTTAGTTTTACGATTAAAGATTTATAAGGTAGATTTTATACTAGATGGTTTTGAGTTTTTGGGTAGTGTCACTAGCAGTAAAGTAGAATGGTTTACCTTTTTCTTGAACTTATAAGCTACTCTTAGAGCGGGTTATAGGGAAATAGAAGTTTAAGGAGACTTGCAAATAGTAGTGAATGTGGTCAAGGAAGGTTCCTATTTGAATTGGAAATTAAAATTGATGTTGGAAGAATTCTTGTTAGGGGTTGAGAAGTTTGATTACTATATTATTTCATTTTGTGTTGGAGGAAAGAATTATGGAATGGACCTCTTGGTAAATCATGGCCCTTCATAAACTATATTCTCATCATTGGAAAGTGTTGATCTTATAGGATAGAAATATTTGAAGGAGATATGAAATGAGGGATCTAAGAGGCCTTAATAACATAGCATTGAAGATATCAATGATCTCATTATTAGATATGTTTATTTATGATAGAGGGGATACATGTCAACTTATGGTAGTGGCATGTACGTAGATGATTTAGTTGATGCTAGAGATTTAATTTTTACACTCTTTTCTTGCTTGATAATAATTACAAGCAAAGGTGAGTGCACAATAATAATATCAAGGCTATGTTTTATGTTGTTGGTAAGTTCATTGTGTTTATTTTTATGAATGGTACAAAATAAGCTACAATACGCATGTTTATTGAGCTTGGCGCAAAGGATATGTTTGCTAATGGAGAGAAGGAAGAAGTGCAAAGACTTATTAAGGTGGGCACTAGTATGTAATGGAAAGTTTTGGAACATCTTTAATTGTTCCTTAGATGTGTATATTGTAAGAAAAATGGACAAACTTTTTGGAATGTGCATAAAGATTTATGCACATAATAATATGCTGCTATTCTCTTATTTTACCATTCAATACATATCACATATACTTAATGTCCACCTTTTTGGCCAAAGTGGGACATTGAAATCAACATTTTTAATCAGATTATAACTTTATATCACCCATAACAACTAAACCATTAATAATTTGACGATGATGTGAACTAATGATTTCTAATATTTTTGTGTAGATTGTACATGTACTTTTTAAAACAAATTAAGAGATAATTTGTCTTCTTTTTTTTACGTATGCTTTGGTATTTTATTTTTTCTAGTTAACAACATTTTAAAAAAGTGGCATTACTTCAGTAAAACATAACTTTATTTGTAGAAAGGATAAAATTAAAAAAAAATTAAACATAGATTCCTAACATCAATATCTAGTGCACAAATATTCTTTCATTATTTTTGTTGCATATTTTTTTGTATCTTTTTAAAGTGGGATTAATTATAAATTAGACATAGGTTACTTTGGTAATGCATACTTTTTTATATTTATCTAAACAAAAAAAAAAATCACTTGTTGAAATAAGAACAACAATACTTAGTGTACAAATATTTTTTAGAATGTTTTTCTCTATTTTTTCTATTTTTTAATATGTGTGAAATAAAGACCTTGATTTTAGTGAAAAACCTACATTCACTAAAAACCAAAAATAAATAAAATAATGAAATTAAATATATCAAGAATTATACATTTTTGAAATAATATAGTAAGGGCTACATACTTACAATATCAAATTTCTAAATGATTCCATTTGATCACCCAAAAGGTGAATTAAAAGTGACTTTTTGTCAACATTGTGATACGTGTGAAGGAGACTCCATTAAGGGTTTGGTTTAAGTTGGGGGATTATATACAAGGGGGTTTGATCTAAGGGGTTTTGATCTAACCCTCTTCAATTAAAAAAATTAGATGAAACCTCTCAAGACTTAGGTCATTAATTATTCTAAAAAGTGTGTGATTTTAGGAAAAAATCAAGATGGCACACAAATTGGACACACTATTGTGGTAGCATCCATTTGCATATCCTATATTATAGGAAACCTCTATAACAACTCCTAAATATGCAAGTTTTTTTAACAACTTATAATACAATCAAATAGGACTACATAACTATTATCTTATACAAACCAAAAATGTACTAACAAACTTAAAAAATGGGATCTATGACTAATGATGTAATATTTCGAATACCCATAATAAATAAGTGAGTTTTTATTGTAAATCACTTTGCCTTATTCATTCACATAATATTATTTTAACCCATGTGAAAACTAACATGAATTCCTAACACACCGCTTAGTGTAAACATGGGGAGAAAGTACATCACATGAATTGGAAACAAAATTGTATGTATATGCATAATTTTAGGTCTACATACTACTATTTGTATCTATTGACTAGGAAAACTGGGGGAAAAAGGTATGAATCATCGATAGCAACCACAAAACTACATAATTTCAAGTCATAGAGAGTATAATCTAACAATGAAGCACAAGATCTGACAATGGAGATCAAATAATAAATCAAATACACCTTAGACCTCCAATACCAAAGTTGATTCTCCTCCATTGCTCTTCTCAATTTTGCTTGTTTTCTCTTAGATATGTAGTATGCAATATTTGCAATAACCTCAATGTAGATGATTGATAGCAAGATCTCAAGATGAATGATATGAGTGATGTGATAAAAAAATATTAAAGATTGTGGTTAACCTTGAAATGAAATAGATAGCTTGATTTTATAGAAATTCAAATTAGATGGATGGTGAGGATTGAGTGATGATGTAACATGATCAATGGTGGAGATTGATTGAGAAGAATAGATGGATGAGTTAGTTTTTACCTGAGGGGATAATAATTAAATATTGTTGCATGTGTAAATGAGTTAAATGATGGATAAGGATAGATAAATTAAATAATTACAACAATGATTTGATTTAGGAGGTAGTGGATGAATAAAATAATTATTTAATTATAGAAGAAAAGATGGAGATAAATAATTAAATAATTGAAAAAAAATATTTAATGATAGATGAAAAGAGGGAGATAAATAATTAAATAATTGAAAACATTTATTTAATGATAGATGAAAGGGGGGATGAATAATTAAATGATTAGAAGCAATCATTTAATTATAGATGGAAATAAATAAACAACTGGAAACAATTATTTAATTATAGATGAAAAGTGGTAAAAATAATTAAATAACTAGAAAAAATAATTTAATTATCTAGATGAAAAGATGATATGACTAATTAGATAAATAACAATTTACTTAATTATAGATGAAAAAGGTGATTAGTGATGTAATTAAATAAATAAAACTTAATTTAATTAATCAAAAGAATAATGAAGATAAAGTGAATCAATTAAATAATACATGAATTATTTAATTAATAGAAGAAAGTGGTATTAAGGAATAATTAAAAAAATAAAAAATTATTTAATTATGTGGGAAAAGATGCAAATTAGTGTAAGAAATGTTGTTTGCAAGCTTAGGACATTTTTCAATGTCTACATTTTGCCCCTCTTTGATACAATGTGATTTTGAGCACTGTGTTAAAGAATAATTAGGAAAATTTGGCTCAGGACCTGCCCCAGTATGCCCTAGCATGCCCCGACATGCCTCGGTTAAGGAAAGATAGTGTGGTGCCCCCTTAGGAAATTTGGAATTTTTTTGAAAAAATCCAAAAAAATTAGAGAATTTCTCAATAGGTTAATTTGATGCGTGTGAGTGTGTTGGACTAACATAAGAAATGTTAATTGGAATAAAATGTTAGTAAGAAGTGAGGAATATTTAGATGAATTGGGATGAGATGGATGAAATGGATGGAGATTGATGTGATATTTTTCTCATAGATTTTGAGCTTTAATTTTAGTGCACGATTATCATCATAAAGCATTTTATTTTGGCAATGAATAATGGACACCAAGGTATGACATAGACCAAGGTGAAAAATGTTATCCCTTTTGCATAAATAGACACAATGTAGACAAGGAATGCCATAACGATGTATACTAGTGACAATAGAACCTTGTTAGAATATGTGAGAAAGTAAACACAAAGCATGTTAGTCCTAATGCAAGAAAGTATTAGATGACCTTTAGATTGCATAGGATATTTTGATTATGCCAAATGGAACCCCAATCACACACAAGGAACTTAGTTTCCCCTAGTCATATTGCCAAGACAAACTACAAATAGAAATCAAAAGAGAAAAGGTCATATGATCCATAATCACTCCTCTCATTACTTGTGGACTTCCTTGAGGCACATAGTAACATGACCAAAGATAAACCAAATAAAAAAGATAAGACTAACTGGACCAATCAAGTCAACAACCATTTAGATCTTTTTTCCAATCAATGAGTGTTTAGTGATGGGATTTAAGTGTGATGCCTGGTTTCAGGAAATGAAGCATGTCATATAAGATGTCAAGTCTAGTTTTGACAATGCAACATCATGTATATATGATAATTAATAGGATTGCATCTAGTTTTAGGAATGATACACATCATATAAGACACCGAGTATGGTTTTGAGGGTGCAACAACCTATATAAGATAGATGATAGGATTGAGTTTGGTTTCAGGAATGATACACCTCATATAAGATGTCAAGTTTGGTTCCAAGGATGCAAAAACCTATATAAGAAAAAATGATAGTTGATAAATAATTGATGTTGATAGGGAAATTGATTGGTGAGGAATGGAGACTAGTTGGATAGTTTGTTTGTTGTTTCAAGATTTGCTAAGCTCAGTTATCTGTAGGATATCCTTTTTGTGTGGATAGTCATAGACGAGACCTAAGGGATAGACCCAAGCCTCAGGGGCTCATCGATGATGGCCTTTCCTATGTGAAGTCACAGAGCCAATGTAGTTCGACTAACCTTGACAATGGATAGTTTATTATGGAACATGAATTGTGATGGACAAAAGGTTTATTACAGCAAAACCTAAGGGATAGACCTAGGCCTCAGGGGTTCATCGATGATGGCCTTGCTTACATGAGGTTGTAGAGGAAATTTAGTTCAACTATTTGGACTGACACATACTATGTTTGTTTTAGTTTTTTGATATTTTATGACTATTTTTGGACTTTTTTGAATTTTTTGAATTTTTAAGATTTTTCAAGGAATATTTTATTTTTTTTAGATTTTTCAAGGGCTATTTGAATGTTTTTATACTTTTGAAGGGTTATTTGGATGTTTTTGGATTACTTTGATTTTTTTTGATAATGTCTTTTGATACCATGTCTAAGATCCCATATGAAAACCTAAGTTAAGGATTTTCCCCCATTTAGGTATAGGACCAGTTATTATGAATGAAATTGGATGGGCAATGTGTATTATGGATGGATATGGAAAGAAAGAGATGCTAAACATCAACTATTCTTAGGACATGCTAAGGGTGACAAAGCTTTATTACGGATTCATGAGATTTTTTTATGGATGATATACTTTAAGGACCATGATCATTGCATGTGAAAGATACCCACAAGAAAGCAAGCAAGCATGCATCCAAGGACAAACATGATCTTTCCCCTAGTCAAGATGA
>VDFB02045550.1:0-47150 GCA_007258455.2 Sequoia sempervirens | reverse complement strand
CTAGAGATGCTTAGACACATTTTAAAAATTAGAATGTGTTATTCTTTGAAATAGTAATTCTGAATCATTGTAAACAACAATACCTTTGATGCAGGATCAAACTGGCCACGCACAAAACGTAAAACTATGCAGCTTTTCCCAACACCAGAATCACCCAAAAGAACTAGCTGCACAAACAAATAATGGTGTAAATTTAAGAAAAAATAATTTTAATCTGATGAACACAACCATATAGTATATACCATTGCTTCTCAATATTGACCATATATTGAAAAGAGATAACCCCACATAGGAGGTCATTCTTTCAAATGCACAACCCAGAATCATCGGAAGAACAAACACAGGAAATGAGATATGATAACAAACATAAACATAGCTAATTACAGAAAAGAGATACCGTGCTCCATGGGTAGGCATCACCTTAGAGATAGGGATGGGAAATGCAATGGGATGATCCCCCAAACCCAGAAATGTCCCTGTTGCATCCCTCTCCCCTTCCCCATGGAAACACAATCCCCCCCACTTGGCACTTTTAACCAGGGTTACAGGGAGACTTGTCTTCGACCCCCTAAGACACATCTCAGGGACTAGGACACATTTGGGGACCGAAACATGTTCTGATACCAAAAAACACAGGCGGAGACATCCTTGCTTGCAGAAAACATCCCACCATCATTTCCTGTGGTTTCCCTCGAATAAAACAAAAACCGTAAAAATTAAACCGTCAAAAAAGCAAAAAACAGTGTCGAGCAAAGGAAAAAAGAAAAGATTAATTTGGTGCATTTACAACTGATGCAATGCCACACGAGGCCATTTTAGAGGGTTTGAAGCTGACACGAGTTACAGGTACTATTTTACTGCCAACGTGATGCAATTATTTTATAGGGTTTTTCCCTTCATTAGGAATCAAGAGTTTTGTCCTTCATTTTGTCTTCTCATGTCAGCTTATGCTGTGTATTTTGATATCAGATACCAATTCTGATTAGATCCAATATGATCATATTTTTGAGGTGATTCACATTCTTCAAGACATTATGCATTCTCATATGAAATTTGATTCCTAAGGAAATTCTTTCTCCCTGGTTTTAAATTTAATCTCACTTCTCAGTATTTGAGGAACATTAGTTGACAAAATCATCTAAATCTTGGGATCTACAGAAAATCTGATTCATTACCCAAACACCTTGAATAAATATGTAAGTTATTTTGTAAATTAGTATCCAAGGATTGGTTATCAATATCATATAAGTGTATTTTTATTTTATTATAATATTATTAGACATTAAACTGTAAAATCTTTCTTCTTTTCCTACCAATAAATACATAAGAGATCAATCAAAAAAAAAATCAAATGTTGCATCTTGTTGCCAAACCTAATAATTTTTTTATTTTTTCATTTGGAATGTCAAGTGGTGGAAAACAAGGCTTGTACCCATTGTGGAAGTATTGTGATCGTCTTCCAAGGCTGACAGGTGCAGGTGGAACAGCTAGGATCACATGTAAGCTTTGTGAAACGTCATGGCAAGGTACTGGAAAAGGTGTTGATCCTTGTCTAAATGACGTAGAATGATATGATGTTGTGAGGGATTAAGAAAGGGCTGATGAGAAAGTTTCTAATTTGAGCTCTCATGCTTCAACACCAGGGGCAACCGTTGCAACTCAAAATCAAAATAGAGAGTCAATGGTGGATGTGTCTTCTAGAGATGTTCATGTGACAACAAAAGATGTAGCAGCAAAATATTCTTGCAAGAGACTACACATTGACAACTCAAACCCCATTGGAAGATTATTTGATGTCCAAGGTCGAGAAGGGGTTGATGAAGTGATTGCATGGTTCTTTTATGCAAATGGAATACCGTTTAATGTTGTTCGCTCACCTTTCTATAGAGAAATTGTCCAAGCTATCAATAATGGACCAATTGGGTATAAACCACCTGGGTATGAAAAGATTCGCATTACTCTAATTGATGAAGAAAATGTTCGATTAGAGCAACAAATTGCACCAATCAAAAGAGTGTGATCTACAAAAGGATGCAGTATTGGGATGGATGGGTGGACAAATGCTAGAAATCGTCCACTACTTAATATCATGGTAACATGCAGCAAAGGCCTTATATTTTTAAGGCAATAGATTGTTCAAGGCAAGAAAAAAATGCAAAGTTTCTTCATAACCAGCTAAGTGACGGCATTGAGGAGGTGGGGGCATCACATGTAGTACAAGTTGTTACAAATGTTGCCCCTGTTTGTAAAGTAGCAAGCATGTTGGTGCAAAAAAATTACAAGCATATATTTTGGACACCATGTTGTGTGTATTCGTTGAATAATGCACTAAAAGATATTGGCACGTTCTGGTGGATTTCATATCTCATTGGAAAGGGCAGAAGAATATAGATGTTCATATGTAACCATCACCACACACAAGCTATTTATCAAAAATTTGCCAAGGTGGAACTTCTCAAACCTGTTGATACATGGTTTGCTTCTTATTTTATTCTTCTTGAGTGTCTTTGTCAAGTCAAAGGAGCTTTTTGTTCCATAGTAGTTAGTGATGCACGGGCATCTTGGAGACAATCTACATCAAATACTACAGTTGAGGTGAGAGGTATGGTCCTTGATGACCATTTGTGGGCTGATGTTAAATTTGTTGTGGACTTAAGGTGATCAAGTTTGCAGATTCAAACAAGCCATGTCGGGAGAAATTTATGAAGAAATAGATTCCATGTGTGAAAGAGTTAAGAAAATAACAGATGCAAGAAATCTTTCTCTATATCCTTTGATAGAAGACAAGATATATGGAAGATGGAACAAACTTAACACATCCCTTCATTGTGCTGCCTATGCCTTAAATCCTAAATGGTATGATATACAAGTAACCAATAAGAGGGCTCCATATGAGGATAGAGAGGTAATGAAGGCATTTTGGGCTGCAATAAAAAATATTTATGGCCAAGGTGAGGATGCTTCAATCATGAGGACTCAATGGAATAAGTTTTCACATGGGCATGGAGATTTTTCATCCGTGGAAGCTTGATATGAAATGAATGCAAAGAAAGACCCTATAAAGGTGGAACCATGGAGGTGAAACCCCTGAATTGCAATCATTTGCAATAAGATTGCTCTCACAAGGAGCCAGCTCTTCATCTTGTGAGAGAAATTGGAGTACTTATGATTTTATTTATTCACTAAAGAGGAACTGATTAGGATCAAAGAAAGTAGAGAACCTGGTATACATTCATAGCTCAATTTGCCTTCACTCTCGTGTAGAGCCTAGGTACAAGGAGGGTCCTTCAGCAAAATGGGAAAAAATTTCACCTGATGGAGAAAATGCAGCCATGGTGGATTAAGTGGTTGAAGCAGATGGCCTCAATGATTTACCCCCATTTCTACTACCAACAAAGGAACCTAAGCTTGAGATTGACGATTGGAGAGCATCATAGCTGAGAACCTAGATATGGATGACATAGAAGTGTAGAGTCGTAAACAATAGATTTCTGATTTTTGTTCAATCAACATTTCTGAATTTCAATATGTAATACTAATAACAAATATCAAATATGTAGTATGAACTCTTTGACAGAATGACATTTGTGTGTTTAAACTTTAAACTTCAAAGTTAATGTTAAACTTTACCAGGGTTCTTGTTTAAAGTTCAATGTCATGGTATTTTCAGTTTTAATGTAGCAAATTTATAAATTATGAAATTATATTAAAAAAAAAATGATGTCTCCAAGTGCCCTGTCTCCTATTTTTTAAAAATAGATGTACCAGTACTAGTACCAGTCTTCCATACCAGTACCAGAATCGGTCTCCTAGCAACCTTGCTTTTAACAAAATAAATTGAAACCACCTAAAAAGACCTTAAGTTCAACTTGTTCACTTACATTCAACTTTGCAGGTCTTAAGGCATTTTCATTTTGGAAAACTTACAGGTTTATTGCAACTTAGGTGAAACATAGAGTAAATGAGCCTTTTAAGCAAAATTACTGGCCTACTTGTCCATGATCCCATATTGCTTAGACATTTGGACCAATGAGAAAACCTCGAAGGGGAAGCCCAAGCCTATTTAACTTGTTCCATTTTACAAAGAATTAGTCACTGGCAAATCATAAGTATAACCAAATTTAAAAAACTCTCACCATAACATAGCCTAAACAATTATATACCCAGACAGATCAGATCAGCCTGCACCCTAAGGCAATTTTTAGGTGGCAGAATTGTGCTTGTGAGACCTTAAAAAAGTTTCAGAATACATTAAGGGATCTGAAAGAACTGAGGAAGGCCTCCATTTAGTTGAAGAACAATGTAAAGATTCAGGATATTCAAAATGGTTGAACCAGCTCTTTTGTTATTGACACATCAGTAGATAACCAGATTAAAGAAAAGAGCCAATAATTGATTATGTAGAGGGTTGGCAATGTAGAAAATGTGTAATTTTAATTTTAATTATGCAAATTACTGTAAAAAATTTGTTTGTCTTCTCAACTAAGAAATATTCAAGCTTATTACCAATTTTTTAACATGAGGGTGTAGAAAACAGGAGACTGCATTGAACTTCAGTTGGCTTCATAGGCTTTAAGTTTTTTTCTATGGAATTAATAATAATGTAATATTATACAGACTTGTTACATAGAAATGCAGAAGCATCAATGCAAAGTGGCCATCAACCAAAGTCAAAAATGCATCGAACAACCACAACTACATCTAGAAACATATAATCTAATGTTCAGAGTCAAATCTTAGCATCAGATTTGCCAGTCAAAAGAAATACAGAAAGTTGGGCTTATTTCCCATTTTACAGAAATTGGGAACATTCTCAAAATTCTGAAACTACTTTGAATTTGGATTGGGTTTAGAGGCTGGGAGTTTGTTTCCATGGAATTAATCTGAATATGGTGATATACAAATATGGATGCAAGGTAGATCTCAACATAAAACATCTCCAACAACCATGATGGCAACTAGAAATCAAACGTACAGCAAGTTATAATAGCCAATCAGAACCATTAGGTAACTCCAACAACCAAAATTAATATATCTAAAAATAGACTAAAAACAATTTCCAAATGAGGCCAGATTTTCCAAAAACCACAATGCTTAAAGATTACTAGTTATCTACCATATATGCAAGGCAGAGGAATGTATATATTTCTAGTTCTACCAGCTATGATAAAAAGACAGACAGCCTAGCAAACACAACAGCCATGTAACACCAAATACATATCCACAGGTAATGATTGAAGCTAAATTAATTGCAATTGAATTGAATCCAAATCTTGCAATTTTAACACTTCAATCCAAATGATCAGTTCAACTGTTTTGCTTCACGAGTAACAAACAGTACTCTTCTTCAACCTTTAACTCCTACTTCGCATCTGTTTTATCATAAGGGAGCAATGCCTACTATAACAAAAAGCTAATAGCAAAGAATATAAACATCAATATTTTTCAAGCTAGCATAGATGATGAAATGCAAATGAAAATTTGTGGTAGTTCAAAATTAATGAAATTTGACAAAATTGCTAGCTCCAATAAGTCTGTCCCATGGCAGTGATAGCAAGAGCTCATAAAAAATATGCTAACAATTATTGTACCTTAATCCGTAAGTTTTTGGGGTCTGATGCACCAATGTTCTCAATAGTTGAACCACGGGCAAGCCCTGACACTTTCCCTGTAAATTTAAGGATGCAGTTTTGAACAATGATATCAAATGTATTTTCATTCTTTAATCCCAAAGCAAAAATACTAAACAGAACAAATAGAAACTACAAGATCTATCAAACCTTAAGAGGTGAATAGGAAATGAATATAGCCTTCAGCTTTTTTACAAGCCCTGAACCAACACTTTTACTGATGGTAAACAAGTACTTTATGGCACATAAACTAAAACTGCCATTAAAAAAAACACAAGGAAAATAAACTGGTTATCTGGAATATCTACATAGGAGGGCCAGATTTCTAAGGTTATCATTTTCCTTGTCCACTACAAAGGATCAAAGGAAAGCTAAGAGGCTAAGATACATCAAGCATGCATGTGGGAGAAGGTATAGCAGCACAAGTCCCAAATTTTAAAGTAAGTGAAAATATACACAAGGAGACAAGAAAATATAATAAAATCCACAAGTAACCAAAGTAGGTCAATGAGACTCATAACTATATCCAGTTGCAATAAAAAAAAGTACTACATTTAAAAATAACCCTAGGAGCTGATAGAGTGACTAAACTGAAACAATGAAAGCATAAGAAGAGGAGCTCAACCCAAAGCAGATAAATATAAATAACCAAGTACAAATATAAATAACAATGCAAGGAGAGCACACTTAAAGAGTAACAAGGAACAGATGAAGGCCGTAACTAAAGACCAAGCCTAGAAACCAGTACTGTCACACATCTGTATCCACACTTACTTAAGGAGAAGAAGAACCAACAACATCACCATCCACCGTCTCAACTTGACCATTGCAGGATCTCATAATGACCACAAAACACTACAACATTAGACAAAAAAAATCAAGTCCAGAAAAATCCAGAAAAATCTCCACAATACTATGGACTGTGGAAATCTAATGTCTTTGAAATCAAGTCCTGTTTTCAATATTCTTTTGATGTTCCATTGTAAAGTCAAAATGATTTGGTGTTTCCATATAAAAATCATTTTTTTAATTCTATCATGAGAATCAATATTTTGAAGTTAGATTATGAACGTCAAATTTTTATTTCATTTCCAATTTATATTTTTGCAGATCCCTCCATTTGCTTTGCCTTCCTTCAGATCTTTAAGGGTGTTAAAATATTGATGTCAATTCATAAACTACAGAAAATTCTGATGTTCTTGAAACAAGTTAAAAATAAACGAAACACACTGAGCTCCTGCTTTTGAAAAGGCCTGCAAACTACACAACAACCAAGAGAACAAAAGACAGAAGACACAACAGGGAATGTTGTACAACAAAGACCAGATACTAGTCCACAAATGAAGCTTCCACTCCCCATTATTTTGTGCTAAAGTTAAACCCAAAAGAATTTACTGTATTTGCTAAACTTCTAAACCCTGATTAGGGCATGGAAGTAAATTTTATTTAATGCTGTAGTTGTGGGTGCCATAATATCGATCCCCCCACTGAGGAAAAACAGCTGTTTTGAAGACCGGGAAAAAACATCACCCCGTCAGGTTCCTGCCCTACCACCCACTGACACCTGTTGGGAGGATGTCCCTGAGATGTAACCCCAGCAGGGTACAGTTAGGGGACTCCCTGCTATCACCAGGATGGTCAGGGGACACCCTGCTGTCAGCCAACTGTCCAAGGGACAGCTGGGAATCCCCTGACCCTAAAAGGAAAAAACTCTAAATTGTTCCTCTGTGATATGAAACTTTCAGCCCTTTTTCCACAGTTATCAGGAGTTTGTACCCAAGCCAGCATTTATACCTATCTTAGAGAAAATTTACCACATTGAAGATGCCATTTGGCAAAAAAAAATCCTTAGATGTTTGAGAAGGTGCTGCAAGCTTTTAGCTGCCTCCCTTATTAGCATCTGCTAAAGTTTCTTGTTCCCAAGGAGAAGATTTTAAGCATTCTTGTTAACCTGTTTTGCATGTCTTGTACAACCACAACAACACAGAAAATAGCAGCAATAGTCCTCTCTAGAGGACTTGAAATATCCCAACCGATATTTGTGCAATTCTCTGATTTTTATAACACAAAATGATGCCCTAATTTTCTGAATTTTTTACTTCTGCTCAAACCCTAGTTTGCTGATATAAATTTCTGAAAATATTCATGCATTAACAGCAGTATTCATTCATCCCAAAATTTGTTTGATCATGAACAAGTATGAAAACCAACATGATAGACCACCAAAACATTTACCAACATGTGCCAAAATTTTGATATTCCATCATCCAGTTTGCTGCTACAAATCAGACTTACCTAATGATGCAATTATGCAATGAAATGGGCTCCAAACATGCCCAGCAACATATAGAAGTTCACTGTTATGAAGAAACCCCAATCTATACAATGTAAATGACCTCCTACTCTAACCCTAGCTAGGTGAAATTGCTCCAACTCACAAACATGCAAACAAATGCAATTATTTGATGAAAAACAACTCCAAAACCCTACCAAAGGGGTGTGCTGGCCTGCTGGTCTGCTGATAGGGTTTGCAACCCTTGAAAATCTGAAAAATATCTTCCAACTTGCCCAATTCCCCCCTCCAAACTAGACACCTATGCTGATGCAAAATCTGAGTATGAATCTAGCAAAAATCACCATTGAAGCCCATGTGAACCTCCGTCATGAAGTCCTCAATTGAAGAAGCTACTCCATCCAACTTCTATATTCATAAGGGTTTTCGTCTTTAGAATATTCGCCAAAGTGCAGATCATGAAAGCAGAGATAAATTCGTTCATTTTCAAAAGCCTCCAAATGATCTTGTATTTATATCAAACTTCCCCTATTCCTCCAATCTGGCCAACCTAATTTGCGCCCCAAAATTCGAATTTAATATTTTATTTTTTTTTTTATTTTTTTTTTATATTTTTTATATTTATTTTTTTTATTTATTTCTCCAACGGCCGCCCAAGACCCATTTAAATATTAAATATATTTTTGGCACAAAATATTCAAAATTTAAATATTATTTTCTCTCCTTTTGGGCGCCAATACTCAAAATTTAAATATTATTTTCCCTCCTTTTGGTCGCCAATAATATTATTTTTGCCTAATTTTTCCTTGTTTGTTTGAGAAGGGACATTACAATCCTCCCTTCCCGAAATTGCTTGTCCTCAAGCAATGACAAGCTTACCACCACCTAGATCCCATATCACCATACTACCATATGTATCAAAATTGAGGAGATAGATGTACCTCAAGGATCTATCAACACCCACCAACTCTCCCACTTCGAAGGTTTCCACATGAATGTGCAAGATGCCCCTTATAGGTGACTAGAAGAACATATCAGCCCCTCTTATGATGTTATAAATCAGAACAGCAACCTCCCAACTGAAAATTGGACTCAAGTGAATACAAGTACCATCAACAATGTCATATGATGATAGAGTATCATCCATATGCCATTCCCCAATGGTGAAGCAATGATCCCAACCTCTCCAAAACATCCACACAGTTGTTGTCCCACACGTAGCTTGCAGAGTATCCATGTGCAATGAGGTAGAGTAGCCATCCCCTAGCAAAGTATGGAGTGGGTCCTCATGAACTAAGGCAAGAAGGCCAAGATCCCCACACTTCCTTTCAACCCCTATGACATAATCTAGCTAGAACACGAGTATTAGTAACTCAAAACCAAACATTATAGCAATACCTCCATACCTTGTATCAAGATTCGGCTTCATCTCACACATGTGCCCAACAAAGGTAAGTGCCTCTATGGCATGCATCACAAATCTTTGAAATAGGGCAACTTCCAATGCAACCAAAGAATCAATATGATGATAGGATTGCACTATGTTATTGACCAACTCTACATCTTCAAAGAGGACCCAATGAATCACCACAAACTGAATCACTTATGACTCCCTCTTCATGTGAACATTTGACATTAGTGGCTGATCCATTAAGTGTATGCTCTACTACTCTAACCTCCTCTAGGGTTTGGGCCTTCAAGGGGCCCTCAAACAAAGGCAGCTCATGATGCAAATCAAGTACAAAAACAATTTTCTAACTCATACCTTTCTACTTGTCCACCCAAATCTGTATACTCTTCTTGCTTGCTTTCTTCACAAGACCTTTCCTTTGCTTGCACCATCACTATGTATCCTTCCCTTGGAAGAAATAGAGATCTAGTGGATGACTCCCTTTGCCTCTTGGCTTGATCTAGCTGATTACATCGTTCCTTGAGCTCTTGCAAGTACTATTTTGTTTGAGCAGCAAACAGCTTTGCCCTTCTAGCTCTTTGCAACCACCCATTACACATATCTTGTGTCTTTTCCACTTCTCTCATAGTATGATATGCAAAATCAGAACCTTTATGGCTTAAATCCACAATACATTCCTCATATTTAACACTCACATCTTGAGTGCCAACATTGGGGAATCCCTCAACATCATTCCCCTTATGTGACATAGTTGCTATCTCATGGTTATGCTCAGAAATATGACTGTTGTCATAAAACAGAAAATCATAATTTACATCATACCTCTTTGTAGTGCATTCAATCACCTCAAACTTCTTCCTCATTGTTGCATGTTCTCCAACAAGTGTCGGTCCAACATGAGTTTCTCCATGAAAATGGTGCAGGAGCACACGGGCAGACAGGCGAACAGCACCAACCAAAAATATTGCCGGTTTGCTTTTCTTCCAATTTTGGTTTTGGTTTATCTTTTTTCGGTCAGTGCCTAAACCTCTTAAATTTTATGACCTCACTATTAAGCGTGATGATAGAAAATCTTTCAAGCAAATGTAATTGGCTGGTGTAAAGCCAATCTCCACTACTTTTACCAGCATCCTCATAGTCTGAATGTGATGAAAGAGCATGGACATCCATACATTGTAGTTTCAACTACCTTGTAGACATATATGCGAAGTGTGAAAGCATAGACCGAGTACATGAACCATTTGACTTAATGCCACATGAAATGCCAATTGATGGACATAAACAAAATGGATTTGTCAATTAAGTCTTAGCAAAAAGATTGGCAGATATAGTTGCAACTGCCCTAGCCAATGTGTATGAAAACGTGGAGGTACAAGCCAATACATGAGCTAACCGATGGGGTACCTCAAGAAACTGTTGTCACATAAATTGTGATGGTGGGCACATAAAATGCAGAATTTGAAAAGGGGAAATTGATGTTTTATTATGCCTTTTCACCCTCGATATTAAAATGATGATCAGTGGAAAACCAAGCGGATCGTGGGTTTGAATGGAGAGGAGGTCAATAAGCATTTTAAAAGATAAAAAAAAATCACAAAAGAAAATTAAGAGGGCAATCAAAGAAAGAGGAAGTGGTGCCATCATGGAACAAAAAGTGCAGATTTAAAATCAAATCAAGGGGGACAAGCTGAGTAGTTGAAGGAACGAACCGAAGAGAGGGGGCAACGAGGTAGAAGTCACATAAAGAGAAGAAGACAACTTCATTTTGTTTGTTGGGGCCGTGTAGGAGGATGAGGGGGAAATTCTCTTGACAAGCTGATAAGATAGTGAAACAAGGAGGCTGTGAATGTCAAAGTTCAAGGACGCGGACTGTTAAAGTTAGTCAACACCAGTAGAAGAAAAGAAGCTGTGGCGGTCTAGAGAAAGGTCGTGGCCAGCTAAGACACATGAAGACAAAAAGCTAGGAAAAGTTTTGGCACGCAAATGAGAATGTGAAGGGGTGTGTGGGGCTGCGCAAAGATAGAATAAAGCGAGGGGCCGCGTGGTAAAGAAATGATATGTTGAAGCAAACCTGCTAAGGGGCTGCGGTTAAAATAGCATAATAATGAATTGATCTGCATGGAATGTGAAGATTACACGTTGGAATAGGAAGTGAGGAGGGTGCAAGGCTGATTAAGCATAATCTAATGAGTTGAGCGTGGTGCTAAAAAAAATACTCATTGTGAGATTGATTTTCATCGCTGTCCAAATGTGGATTGCTTGTTAAATGGCATATCTAAAGGATGTAGGAGAGATTTGGGTACTGAAAAAGAGGTAGAATGCAGCCAGGAAGGCCATGTAATTGAAATTGAACTGAATTAATAAAACCTGAGTTTGCTCGCAATTTGTGTTTCATTGGTTGTCGAATTCAGGCAAAGTTTTGTCTGTGAGTTTATTTTGTGTTTGTGAGTGGGTGATTGGCAAAGGGGAGTACCCTCTTGCATCAGAAAATCATAGGCCTCAAGGCTGACGCTATTGGCTGTCATAACATGATAATTTGAAGATAAGGAACTGCTGTCATACATCAAAAAATCAGTACTTACCTCATGCTTTAGTGTGATGTCTTCCTTAATCTCAATCATTTCTCCTTCCATGAATGGGTGCTCATTCATTAGTGCAGGTCCAAGGGATGCCTTCAATGGAAAATCAAGTGTGTCATATGCCATAATTTTTATCCCATGGCTGCCAGCTAAATCTTCATGTATGGATCTTCTTTATCTTCATGACTTCATCATAGGACCCTTCAAGTCCTTCCCCCATGCCTCCACTTTTTTCCATCTTCATGTTGCATTGCTTTTCATCGGATGTGGCTGGCATAGAAGTCTGAAATTTTGTGTAGGATGAAGAGTGTGCCATGCTCAACTCCTCACAAAGCTTCTCCACCTCATCTTCTTTCCTTTTGAAGGAATCAAAATATATCTCTCCAAGTGTGAGGAGATGATCTCTATCCACAAGTAAGTGTAGGTAGCTTGACTTTACTACCACCAAAGCCTCCTTAAGCTCGTGCAAGACATCAAGAGATAGACCTCCTTCAACCCCTTCATGCTTCCCTAGGGCCTTCCAACACAAACCTGCCATCATCTTATGAATATGATCAAAATGAGTTAGGGCTTCCATAATCTTACCTTCGTTTACCATCAATTGTCCTTCCAAGTGATGTGACTTATGAGACCCAACACTTCCATGCAAGATTTCTGATTGGTCCTCATGATCATGCTCCTTCAAATCGGCTTCCTTCATGGCCTTTTTTTCAATACATCCATGTGTAAAAACTAAGTTACCATCATGCTCAATCAAAGGGTCACCATCAAAGTAGTGAGTAGAATCTTCTACATCATGCTTTTCCTCAAGCGCTGATCTAGAAAGTGTATGTACAGCTATAAAGTCCTTACGTCCAAGTGATCCTCCATATCTTGCAATGTTAAATCAATCTTATCCAATTCACTTTGTTCACTATATACTGAAATTTCTGAATTGCCATCATATGTATGAACAACATCCATCTCAACGACACCCAAACCACAATTCGATTCCTTGCCAAAATGATGTAAAGGTGATAAAGCAAGGCTAGACTCAATTAATGAAACATCACAAGAATCCATACCTTCATGTAGCTGTTCTAGCATGGCTGGTTTGGCAATCTTCATGGCGGTATCTTCGTCAATCTCCATGTGCTCTTCATTTGTAGCTCCAATAGGTGAATCTCCTTTGTCCTTGTCCTCATAGGTTTGAAATGAACCTTTAAACATATCTTCCTTTATCAATTGGACAATTTCAACATGCTCTTCTTTGGTGGCTGTTCTAGAATCTTGTTCACCTATAGGTTGATCAATGACTGCTGATTTAGAACCCTTGTTAAAATCCTCATAGAGATTTCTTGATATTTCATTCCTAGATTGTCTTGATACAGAATCTTCATACCGCTGCAAGCTTTGAGGTAATCTTTGTTCTGACAGCGCCAATCTTTGTTGTGACAGCACTAATATCATTCATGACAGCCTAAGTTCTTTCAAGGTGTCTTCAAAACTTAGCGGCTCACACTTCTTTGATTTCCCTTTTTGCTTGCTATAGTCCATCCAACACTCTATATAGCAACCAGAGGAGAGATCATTTTTAATCTCATGCATTGCCATTATTCCAAACTTTACATACCCAACAAGTTGGCAAGATCAAGGCTCTGATACCACTGAAATATCCCAACCAATATTTGTGCAAGTTTCTAATTTTTATAACACAAAATGATGCCCTAATTTTTTTATTTTTATACTTCTTCTCAAACCCTAGTTTGCTGATATAAATTTCTGAATATATTCATGCATTAATAGCAGTATTCATTCTGTCATGTCCCCGAATTGGAGGTATGGTGATTTAATTAAATTATTTAATTAAGTTATCCAACTTATTAATATTTCATGAGGATAGCTTAATTGATGATTTAATTAAATCAAGAGGTGTTATTAAATTAATTATTTATTAAGTTATTCCAAAAAAAAATAATAAAAAGGGATGACTTATTATTTAATTAATTTAATAATAAAAAGTGACTTAAGTGACTTATAATAAATTAATAAAATAATAAAGTCACTTGAGGAATAATCAAGAATCTTCTAGAAGTCTCTTGGTGATGAGGTTGAAAAAGTATAAAAAGAGGCTTTGGCTATGCATTTGGACATCTTGAGTTGAATACACCTTTCTACTACACTGCTGAAGCTAAATGCTTAGCTTATTGTTTTCTAGTCTTCGTTTGTGAAAGACCAAACCTAGCTGGATACTTCCAATTTCGGTTGTGAAACACCAACCCTAGTTTGGAATTTGGAGGAGTTACTTCAGACTTCTCACTTTGGACTTCATTGGCAAAATTTTGTGGCTTTCAGCCAAATTTTGGTGCTAAGGAGAAATCTAATCAAGGAGCTCAGTTGCAGATTTGGATTGAAGTATTTATTTGTTTGAAGGAGGACAAATTTTGTGATTGTGGAGAAGTTGATTTGAAAAGGAAGAATTGCAGATTGCTGGTTGAAGATTTTCAGACTTGAATTGGGACGATTTGCTGTTGCACATCATCATCTTCATCTCAGACCTTGGCGGATTGTGGAGGAGTGATATCAGCTCTCCAAAAGGGACGCATTGGCACTAGGAGGCAACTATATGCAGGCCGATTTTGATATCAGTGGCTGTAAGGGAAAATCGTGGTAATCTTCACAAGCTGGGCACTCTTGTTGGGGTGCGATTTTATGTAAAGAGGAGATTATAAATTCTGGAAAAATTCTGTGGAGTTTGAGTGGCATCAAGAAGGACAGGCGCTGCATTCTTAAGGTCAAAAATAACTTCAGCAAAGAGATACAAATTTATTGGGGCTGCTGTGTTAAGAAACCAGGTTCTTCTAGTTTGGTTTAGCATTGCATTTTTAGTCTATAGTTTCTGTTAGAGAGCATTAGTTGAGGTTGCCAACAATCAGTCATTGTAATTGCAATTCAAAGTGTATAAAAGGGCATCAATTGTAATGCTGTTGCAGCCAAATTGCATTTTGTAATTCCATTCATAGAAGATAGATTGAAAAGTTCATGTGGAAATTTTATAATCAGATTGTAGCCATTCATGTTAGTATAATATAAGATTGGAGAGATAAGGAGTTTGTTTGCTAATTGTTTGACAAAATGTCTATCTTATGTAATTGCATTTCATTTATCTAGTTTGCATGCCAAGTGTTTGTGAAAATACCTCTTGGCTGTAGGTGTAGAAATTCATTTATATGCATTTGAAAACACATAAAGAGTTGCATCTTCATTTTAGATAATTGCATAGTCATCTTGGAAGATATTTACAAGCATTTATTCATCATTGCATCAAGACAAAAGAAAGCAAAGCAATCTGAAGCTTATTATCAGCAAGTTGGGTGTTGCAAGCAAAGTGTTTGTCAAAATTCCAAGGGCAGAAAATCAGTGTTCTTGGATCAGATTTGGCAAGGCACTTTACACATTCATCCCTAAATAACAAAAATCAGAGCAGATATTTTTTATTATGAACAAGTATGAAAACCAACATGTGCCAAAATTATGATATTCAATCATCCAGTTTGTTCCTACAAATCAGACTTATCTAATGATGCAATTACACAATGAAATGGGCTCCAAACATGCCCAGCAACATATAGAAGTTCACTGTTATAAAGAAAACCCAATCTATGCGATGTAAATGACCTCCTGCTCTAACCCTAGCTGGGCGAAATTACTCCAGCTCACAAATATGCAAAACAAATGCAATTATTTGATGGAAGCAACTCCAAAACGCTACCAAAGGGGTGCGCTGGCCTGCTGGTCTGCTGATAGGGTTTGCAACCCTTGAAAATCTGAAGAATATCATCCAACTTGCCCAATTCACCCCTCCAAACTAGATGCCCATACTGATGCAAAAATCTGAGTATGAATCTAGAAAAAATCACCATTGAAGCCCATGTGAACCTCCGTCATGAAGTCCTCCATTGAAGAAGCTAGGGTTTCATACAACTTCTCCTATATTCATAAGGGTTTTCGTCCTTAGAATATTCACCAAAGTGCAAATCATAAAAGCAGAGATAGATTCATTCATGTTCAAAAGCCTCCAAATGATCTTGTATTTATATCAAACTTCCCTTATTCCCTCCACTCTGGCCAACCTAATTTGGGCCCCAAAATTTGAATTTAATATTTTTATTTTTATTTATTTCTTTCTCCTTATTTCTCCAAAGGCGCACCCAAGCCCCATTTAAATATAAAATATATTTTTGGCACAAAATAATCAAAATTTAAATATTATTTTCCCTCCTTTTGGGCGCCAATACTCAAAATAATAAAATATTGTTTTTGCCTAATTTTTCCTTGTTTGTTTGAGAAGGGACATTACATGACTCCATCCTTATGGCCCCTTTCGACAGCCCAAGAAGGAAACCTGATGTTTTATTAAAATACAAAGGTTATATCAACTTGTATAATATAATTATGTTTGTGACTTTGCACAAACTATAAAATAATTTCTATTGGATAGATGAGTTCAAAAATGGCATTGTGAAATAGACCGCATGTCATCTACTTGAAATGTTTTCTTTATAGAGCTTTGACTGATCTTACATAGGACATGGAAATAGTTATGGTTACCTTAGTCTCAGCCACCAGGTATGTCTTTTTTTATTTTCCTAATTTGTCACCCTACATTTAGTTGTCCTTTATTAACTTTAACTATGCTCATTAAACTGTTCCTTCACGATATATTGATTTCAGAATTTTCAATGCATTGTTCAATGTTCATTCAATTGATTCATTGTGTTCAGTAGTTTAGTAACTTCATTAATTTTAAGCCTATATAAATTGCTACTAACTATACATTTTTACTATGTTATCAGATCCATCAGCCAAGCTGCCAGATCCGGGTCCAACTCATACCAAATTTGGGACCCAGTTTGGTGCGGGCAAGATCCATTATGAGGACATTTTATTTTGCTTCGGGCATTTTGAAGGGTTAGGTTTGTTCTATTATTTATCCAATCGAAAGAGGACAGATAAGGAGAGAATAATATAAGGCATCGTCTTCAAGTAGTGCGCCCAAATACATAGTGTAACAAAGATGTCTGGCAAGCCTCTTTGCATTCAGGGTATCGATTTGACAGAAGTAGCAATTTCATCCTGCCTCTCCCATACTGGAGGGAATGGAATCATCAAATGAGCTCTTAACCACACTGCCTGCTCTTCTACCTGCGATTGTCAACTATGATTGGAATATTAATATTTATATTATAACATTATATTATTACTAATATATAATAATACTATAATTGTTATAGTATTATTGCTATAAATAAATTAAATTATTAATAATTATATATAATAGTATTATATTTATATATTCATATTATAAAATTTATAATATTATAACAATATATTATTTATACTTATATATTATTATATAAATATTTATTAAATTAATAATTTTTTATTATTATATTATATATTTGCACATTTTTTGTACAGACAAACCCAAAACAAACCCAAACCCCCAAAAAATTTGCTGGATTCTGAATCCGTGAACCTGAACCGGGATCCAAACCAGAACCGGTAAATTAGCATTTTTGTATAACCAAATTTTCAAGCAATATATTATATGTCCCACCACATTTCAGGAATGGGGATGACAGGGGACTGTATTGTCCCCAAACTGAATTTTTATATAGAATATATGTTTTTTGTGTATTTTTCTTTTTGGTGAAACAAAATATAAATTGAAATAATATGAAATGTAGGTAGCTAAAGCAAACTATAATAATCTGAAATTCCTTATCATAACTTAATATCCAGATTCAGCAACTTCTGCGTACTGATAAGCAATGTTGCATGAACAGAAAATTGAAACCCAATAATTGATTGGCTTTATTAATACTCACAGATCAATTCTACACACAGGAGTTTCCAGCAGCATAACATCAACGTATGGGAGGAGTTTCCAACTTTCCAGCTCTGCCTTGTGGTGTGCTCAGCTGAAACCATGCAATTCCCTCTAGAGAACTTGAGGCAGCCTTAAAATGACATCACTGCCTTCCCAAACTGTAATCCCTTTTAATATATTACACAGCTTCTTTGGTGTAGATTATTCACTGTGGATGACTGGAAGAGAGAACAGAAATGCTGCGCTAGCCTTTGCAATAATAACAGCACCCTTATATGACTGCAATCTCTCTGTACAACCAAAAGCCCCTTGCAATGATATTTCAAATATGATCCAAGCCACAACCTTCAGTTTGTTAGGAAAATTAATGTTTACATTATATTTGAGGTATTAGAAATCATGTAAATGTAGAAAGGTAATTACTATTGTAATAGTGAGGTTGTTAATAAACAACTCACTAATATAGGTTTGGATGGCTAGTCGTATATAATGTTGAAATAACAATAGTTAGTGGTTAATGTGTTATACCCGTGAATGGTATTCCGGGATATTTGTTATAACACCTCCCTATTAAATAGGAGGTTGTTTGGCTATGTAAGTGGCTATATATTAGCCATGTATTGAGTGTGGAATATATGAAAGAGAACCTTATTATTTGTGTTTAATTATTTGCAGCTTCTTTGTTTGTCTCTGCCCATATTTCTTATATGGTATCAGAGCATGCTATTCTATGGGCCTATTATTTAGTAATTGGATAAATACGAGGGAATATTGGCATTTCAAATCCCTTGAATCTCGTAGTAATCAGGAATTAAGCATTGGAGATCGATAGCAATATCCATGCAAGATTGGGTACACCTCTCGGATCCTCAACAACACTCATCATAGAGTGGAGGCTTCAATATATCATTACGCATATCAATCACAACACACAAACCCAAGTTCGATTGTAGTCAAAGATCAGTATCAAGTTTGGGCAAGCCGATCATAGTATCTCATATCTGCGGTCATATCCTCATCGCAGAATCATACACGGAGTAATGATGCACACACAGAGCGATATACAATTCGTCAATATTGGAGAACAATATCCTTGACATCAGATCGCTATGATTACCATCTATCGCACTTGGTTTCACATCCAATCATTCTACGATATTCAAATTAGACACGGAGTCATAGTAAGATTGCACAGCATGGCACATCATCCTTTGCACATTGATATACATTGAATTCCCTGAGAAGAGTCAATCAATGATCCTGTTTGGAGCAGAACATTTACAGAGGATCCAATCATTATCTATACTATCATAACTCCTTGCACGTAGAGGTTTCAGATTCATCTCAGAGGCGTCATGCATCACCAAATTTGAGGACCACAAGGTGTTGCGGTTGCTCTTGAAGGGCCAGTGGATTATTGCTAGAAACTATTATTGCACCAGGTAGTTTAGGTTTTGGTTTGGGATCTAATTCTTCTCTTTCATCACGAAGCTATAAATTTGTGTTTTTAGTCATTTTAGTTATACTGGAATTCAAAGTTAAAAGTCACCTAACATTGATTCAACAAGTCATTTAGTTTAGTTTCCAAAATTATGTCTATCAAAATGTAAGAGGTGTAAAAAACAAAAATAAAAATATATATATCAAAAATAAAATTGCTTCAATTGTATTTGGAGTGCATGATCGGTGGTACCAGACACTCCCACTGTTTGTAGAAGAGAAGTTCATATCAAGTGGGGGAGGATATATTCTTTCCTCATAATTGACGAAATGAGCTTCAAAAGAAAAATTTGCTAAGTAGCAAATCAAATGGAGGACAGAGGCATCAGAAGCTGGAGGTCAACCAGTGACCTCTCGTCAATCACCAACGACGGGGCCACGCAACTAATTTGGTGACCAGTGTGTAGCGTGTTTTCAATTTTTTGGTGTGGATTTTAGTTTTTCAGATTTTTAGTGTGGTGTGTGGATACTAAAAAAAACGATTGTATTGGAGAGCAGATGACTGCAGAGATCCTCTGACTGCAGAGATCCTCTAAGTGTCGTACTTCGTTGGAAGATGGTCAACTAGTGAATAAGTTCACTAGCAATAATGGCCATGTGCAACAAGATCCAGACAGTAATATGCAGTGTGGTATGATTTTCTTTTCAGTATTCCTATTTGTGTGAATAAGTGGAAATTTCACATTGCAGGGGGAATAATATTAATAACCAATGTTCCATTCCCATTTCGCGCAAAAACGGCTAAAGTCAAAGGCAGCTTCCAGTGGTAGTGGCGGTTGTCTATGCTGTTTGAGATTGAGTGGCAGCGATCAACAACAATGACTACAATTAAGAACATTGTGTTCTTATGGAATGTAATGTGAAACATTTTCCAGTATGGGTTTTTCAGATTTGTTGATTCCTATATAACTTCCCTAATGTACAAGCATAGTGGTGAACAAAAGCACCAAAGTAAGTCAGTTCGTGGATCTTGAAAGGGTTTGTGGGAGGATCCACACACGAGGTGGACAATTGATGAGTTCCTATCATGTAAAGGTTTGTGGTAAGCCTGTTTAAAACCATGGAAGGAGAAAGCCTTTCTTTTGGATCAAGGTCATGAGTCACATAGTTGGACAGGCCACAAGGGTGAGCATACTGCAGAGGAGTGTGTGAATGCTTTTCTACCATGTAAACATTAAGGGAGGGAATGTTAGGAAAATTAATGTTTACATTATATTTGAGGTATTAGAAATCATGTAAATGTAGAAAGGTAATTACTATTGTAATAGTGAGGTTGTTAATAAACAACTCACTAATATAGGTTTGGATGGTTAGTCGTATATATTGTTGAAATAACAATAGTTAGTGGTTAATGTGTTATACCCGTGAATGGTATTCTGGGATATTTGTTATAACACCTCCCTATTAAATAGGAGGTTGTTTGGCTATGTAAGTGACTATATATTAGCCATGTATTAAGTGTGGAATATGAAAGAGAACCGTATTATTTGTGTTTAATTATTGTAGAGAAGGGGGATTCACTACTCATGAGTCTCTTTATTCTCAAGAGATTCCCAAGGGGCAAACTGCCCTAAACTACCTCAAGGAACACAACGAGAGTTCTAGAATCCAATGGAGTAAGTCACAAAGGTTTTCTGGACAAACTGACGAGCTCTCGGCCAAAGGACATCAACACGGAATAAAGATGACAACGCAGCGCGCTGGCGTCTCAAAGGCGTGCTAGTGTCTCGTACGGACTAAAAAGCAAGAATATCACAAAAAATAGCTTAGTGACTACTAACAATCAGATTGCCAAGAAGTTCCAGAATGCGGGAAAGTGACAAAATATGATAGAACTAAAATAAGATGAAGTAAATGATAGAACAAAAGAGGATAGATAGAGAAACTTCTCATAGCAACCCAAGTAATGAAGCCTCTAGCACGTGAATATCTTCAAAACCTGCATGCATAAGATCTAGAGAAAATGTTGGGGCTGTATAGGGGTTTGCCTTAGTCAAACCCCTGTTTTGGTGTTCCCACCTCCACAGACAGCCAGATAGAGAGAGAAAGTGAATAGAGAAATGAAATGAATGCAAGAGTGATAAAAGCAATCCCCGCTCAAGTAGAACCCATATCACAAAATATAGGTGATAAAAGCAATCCCCGCTCGAGGAGAACCCGTATCACAAAATATAGATGCAATGGGTAGGGGATGTGACAAAATCTCAAGATGCTTGCAAGCACAAGGGAGATAGAGCTGCAAGGCTTAAGGAAGCCAAAGGGAGACACAAAGCTACGAGAGCTAAGAGAGATGCAAAGAGCGTTGTAAAAGCTTGAGAGTGCTGCTGTAACAAGTTGTAAAGAGCTATGCAAACAAGAGAGCAAGAGAGATTGTCCAAGGTAGAAGCTAAGGAGGAGAAGAAGAAGGCCAAATGAGTTGAAGAGACAGCTTTTAAAGAGGGAAAAGAAGCTTCCCAAGCGGTTACAAGGTGTCTTGAGCCGTTACCACTAAAAAAGTTAGTTGACAAGTGGCAAACATGCTCGGAAATGATCGTTTGAACATCAAAATGTCACAGGACGCTAGCACGGCCCGTAGACGTCTGCGCGGTGCGCTAGTGTCCAGACATGTCACGCTACTAAACGACACGAACAGGAAAATCACAAGGTTCGATGCAAAGCGGACACGCAAGGGTAGCTGCTGAAAAGGGGTTTCAAGCATCCTAAGAAGGGAAAAAGGCTGATGCAGGGGCTAAAATGAGCCTACACAAGTTCTAAGGGAGTGGACACTAAAGCGGATGCAAACAAGTATGTGAAATTGCAAGGGGTACAATTTTACGACAATACAATTATTTGCAGCTTCTTTGTTTGTCTCTACCCATATTTCTTATACAGTTATCTTGCTCAGCTCATAACAACTTAGTGTTAGTCGTTGCAATCCACACCTAGAAGCTCACAATGCCCTTGGCTGGTTCCAAATTAAAGCTGCGAATAGCAGATGTTATCTTCTGCAGATGTAGGGTAAGGGGCAGTAAGAAAATATGACAATCGATCAATCCCAGTGAATTATGATAATGACAACAGTAAACATGCACATGACTTTTGGCAATCAACAATGCAGATCTCTGGAACAATCTCTACATATTTGTTTGCAAATCCAATTGCCCAAATCTAGAAACTTTCAGAAATCAACAATATTCAGTTCAAAATCTGAAAACTCCAACGAAATCACCAAATTCAGCTCCAATGCACTCCTATGTGGAGATGCCCTAGACAGAAATGAGGTTTTTCACCCCTAAATGCAATTGTAGAAATCCAAGAGAATTATCATCTCCAAGATCTCTGAACAGCCAAGGGTATTCATCATCCAAGATCTCAGAACAGCCAATGGTTTTCAGCCTCAATTGTGAAATTGAACATGAAGCTCAAATGTTGAATTGCAAAATGTAGACAAAACAATGCACAATGAATCAAAGCGCCCCTTCTAAAGCTCTCTGGTTTGGGTCCATGATTTAAAATTTCCCTTTAAAGTATTCAAAAATAGTTTTTATTATTAAGTGTTTAAAAACACTTTTTAATTATAATAATATTATTAAGTTGCCCCATAATTTGAAAATTACTTGGTCCAATTCAAAATAATAATATTGAATATTTCCCTTGCTTTATCCTTTAACCTATGGGAAATGTGCATAGGGAAGGATCTTCTCCATGAATCTAATTCTAAAAAGGAGACATGACAATGATAACAGTATATAAACGTATATATATATATATAGGAAAATATTTTTAAATACATGCATATAGGGAAACTCAAATTTTTACAAGTTTAACTATACATTACATCAATATTTAAGTTTAAACATTCACATAATGTATCAAACCAATATTAAAATTAAATGAAAATGTAATTGATATAGCTTGTAGTAGTGTGACATCACTAAAAAATTAAAATACAAAAAATAATTATATTTCATTTTTCAAACTCAAAGTTTTTGATAGACATAGCAGTATAAAAATATATACTATTATATAGTACTAAACTAAGTAACATGGTTCACCAAATTTCAGCCATAACGTTTGAAATTCGGCAAACTTAAAAGAAAACCTAAAAAATCGTTGTAGTTCGCCCAAAAATTCGTACAACTCCCTCTCCCATGACTCCAATATCAAGCAATCGATCGATAACCGTCATCCCTTTCTCTACCATGGAATACTTCCCCAACCAACTCGCCATTGTCCACAACAAGTTTAGGTTTTGTTTATATTTTAATTTTTTTTTAATAAAATTTAATATCTTTATATTGTTTTGAAATGATACGTTTTTTATTCAATATTAAAATTTTAATATTTTAAAATATTTTAATTATATTTTAATTATAACACATTTACTATTTAATTTATAAATTTTAATATATTTTTTATTTTACGTATTAATAATATTTAAATTAAAATTTTAAACATATTTATATTACAATATTTTAAAATTATAATGTATTCAAAGTTTACATAATATTGTTTTATTTTTTTCAATTTATTACTTATATTTGAAAAAAATAAAATTTATATAGGCGAATTTAACCACGAATTATTTTTTGATTTTTTTCCCCTGCCAAATTTCATCCAAATTTTGTTGTTGCTAATCACAAACTCAAACTCGAACCTTGTGACACAGGTACTAAGTACAACTATGCCTCATATGAGCTATCAATATCAAAAGAGCCCTTTGAATCTGAATTTTTAGCTAAGTTCAGAACTTCTACACAGGTTTAGTGTGAATGTGCAAGTAGTTTGAGTTCTTTATATTTGTATTCACTTTAGTGATTACAGTGAAAGTCTTTTATTTAGTTAATTAAGTCTAATGAAGTGCAGATAATCACTAATGATTTAGACTTATCTTCCAAGTCATCTCCTACATAAGATAAGATTTATATTATGGAAGATTAGATATTTTAGTTGAATAGCATAAAGATAGATGTGAGATAGAAGTTCAATAACTCAATACAGTGTAATAATTTCATGCAGCTGTAGTTGACAACTGTGGAGGTTTCCTTGTAAGCTACAAAATGGATTTCACGGTGTAAATTGTTGCGTAGTTGTGTTCATTTCTGTAGTTTGAATTTCAATAATTTGTGTGATTAATTTAATGTTTAGTTAAGCATTAGAAAATTAGTTACCATGATTAGAATTTTAATAGAATCTAAGTCACTCTATATATCAAGTTGTGGCTTGTCCAATGGAATCTTGACCAATCCTAGCAATTGTTCTTCCTCAATCTATCTAGAATCTTCAAGATCGACATCACAACATGCAGTTGGAGTCTATCAATACTCAAGAATATACCAATCCTTAAGTCTCAAGGCACTATGAACTACAACTAGCTTCTCCACTCGTCTAGAGGTAAGCTTGTTCCTCTTGATTGAGTAAATGAAACTATAGGCAGACCAAGTCTTGTCTATAGCAGAGAAATTGGAAACCTATGATAGTAGTCGAAGGGCAAGACACTTCAACTCTGTTGTATCCTTCCCATGCCACATCCACCATCCAATAGGGTCTTCTTCCTTCAATGCACAAAGTGTCTGTAAATCTTCTTCCTCTTTCCTTTGATATTCTTTCCTCATCTTTCCATAGTCTTCTTCAGGCTGCAAAAAAACTCTTTTGGCAATGGAAAAAACAATTTTTAGGGATGTGTTTATGTTTTAAGGTGTTTAGGGTTGCATAAGGGGTGTGGAAGAGCTTGTGGACCCCCTACATCCCTTTTAATATTGTCTTTCTTTTAGAGAATGAAGTGATATTTTTAAAGCATTGAAAAAAGATTGACATCTAGGAAGTGTGGATGTCCCTGAGACAGTTGAGGGACATCTCAAACTTCCCCAAACATCCTAGCAACATCCCACCTCCATGGAGGACATCCCGATAACATTTCCAAAATTCCCAAAGGCATGGACAGCTAGGAGATGTACCTGATGTCCTTCTATCTTGATGTCCATTGTGAGAACAAAGACAAAGGTTTGAAAAGGAGGATCGCATCTCCATGTAACATAGCCATATTCAAATGTCCTCAAATATCCCATCAACATCCTGCTTATGTGGAAGCAATCTTGAGATCATTGTCGATAATTCGTAAAAACGTGGACAATCAAGGGACATCCCCTAATGTCTCAATACCCCAAGGATGGCTATGGGGATGGGGGTGAGGGTTTTAAAGGGGGGGAGGCATCCTCGTGTAACATGGCTATATTATGTTTACACCACAATCTCCCCTACATCCCCAAATTTGGATACATAATCCACTCACCTCTTAAATTGTCCATGCATCCTCTTGTTCCAAAACTCTGTGAACACTAGATATATGCTAAATTTGGCATCATGTGTTGTGGTTTCCCTATTAGCAATGTATGCCAAATGTGGAAATATACATTATATATGCCCCAAAAATGTTTTATGCCAAATGTAGAAACATATAGAATATGCCATGTATGCCAAATTTCAACTCTGAAATTCAAGAATGGAATTTTGTAAAATATCAAGACTATACATTTCTTGTTTGGTGTATATGCAAAATATAGGAGCATACATAAATCAAGTGAATTGTTTTTGACTAAATTTTCCAAACCCAAATGGGCACCCATCTTATTCAAAAAATGTTTAAACAGGGTATAGAAAGACTCATAATTACCTACAAAAACAAATCAATAAATATGGCGCAAATGCCAACAAATACCTTGAAATGTCTCATAAAAATGCTTTGAAATCATAAAGAAGTGAATTTTTTGACAAAATGCCTCCCAATATATATATATACACACACACACATTATAGTTTCATAAGAACTAACCACAATTTTTTGAAGACCAAAGACATGGACGAAGACCAAAATACACTTTGAAGAGAAACAACTTTGAAAGCTTGATTTAGAAATACTATACATCTAATTTGTATCTAATAATTTAACATTTTTTTATGTGATCTTTTGGAAGCCATGTCAATATCTAAAATATGATGCTTCAAAACTTTATATATATATATATATATATAGAGAGAGAGAGAGAGAGTTGCCATTTCATCCCCTATCCAGATACATGGTTCGATCCAGATCCACTATGGGTGCAAACAAGGCCCTATGCTCTACAACTTTCCCAAGCATACCTAGGTGGGCTCTATCATACCCAAGGCGAACTCATAGCAAACTAGACATTTTTTTTTTTCTTTTTTTCTTTTTTCAACAAACGCTCTTGTTACAATTAGGAAGCTAAGAAGAATGTCAGAAATTGTTCATGATTTTAGTATTTTCCAAATCCCCGAAAGGTTGTTGCAAATTAGGAAAACATTCACAGGTGACTATTCTTGTTGTTCAGCCCTTCATCTATTGGGTTTTGTTTGTGCTATCGAGACCATGCCCCTTTTCATGTTGCATCTCTGTTGTGAACTGACTCCCCAAATCTAATGTTCTTGGGGCACCGTTCAAAACTGCAAAGATGGCCATGATTTTGCACTCACCTTTCTCATTCATTTGTGATCAATCAGCTTGTTGGGATTATCAATCTAGACAACATATTGCCACTATAAAGGTAGGGTGAATTATAGATAATGATTGATGCTAGCCTATTTCATGTTAAGCGCTCAAAGCAAGCTCATATAAAATTGGCTAGCTAAAATAGATAGGGTTGGCTGGCTGAAATGAAAAGAGAAAGGTCTGCTAGGTAGGAATAAATATTACAAACAAGTGCCTTTTGTTTGTTTTGTATTTCTTTAGTCCACAACTCTAAATCTTAAGATTTTAACTTTTAACTAAGATATGTATTGATATACTTTACAACTACATCTTGTTAATATTATAATTAAACTATAACATCTTGTTAAAAGTATAATTAGAATGTATTTTATACCATGATTCCCATTTTAACTTTAGCTTAGTCACTTTCTATATGGTGTCTTGCATAATACTTAAACTTTTACAGGTTAATATTGTTAAACACTTTAACAATTATTTGTATTGTAACATAATCTGAAATGGAATTGATACAATCCGTGACCCTAATCACTTTAATACCCAAGGTAATGAAAACTGGTAGGACCTAAAATAAAGTAAAGAGTTTACTATTGAACAATGAATGCCTATCATGACATTCGAGTTTGACAAAATGACATCGAAGTACTATTTTTATGGTTGTTTTGTTTATTATATGCATGTAATGTGATTATCTGAGCTTAATTTCAGTTTTATATTTAGATTATGTATATATTTAATTTATTTATTTTTTGGTACAGACATACCCAATCCCCCCAAAAAATTGCATACTGTACCAAACCCAAACCGGTAATAATAATATATATTATCTTATTTTCATTCCAAATATTCTAATGTTTACATGAACAAATCATCTTAAAGTGATTTTGAGCTATCAAGTGAGATAAGGGACTTATAGTTATCCATACCTAGGAGCAAGCTTAAGACATTTTATTCATCAATGGCTATTTGTTCTTAATGTTACTGTGCTGCTATGACTGTTGTAATTATCTATTCTACAAATGTGAACAAACAGCTAGAAGACATCATATGATTGTGTCTACTGTGAACAACAAATTTTTACCTTAGCTGGACACAATCTAAATATGCAGGCATTAGACAGCAATTGTTTCTTGAATTTGATGGAATGTATTTGCAAGGGCAGTATCTAGTTAATACTTCCATAAAAAAAGCATTCTTATGGGACCATCAATCATGTTCTTGCAATGCACAATTATCATCAAGATGAAGTACATCCAATGCACATACTTGGTATAGAATTTTCAAGAAATCTACTTTGGCATTTTCTCATAGGATGACATCAGATTGACCAGACATTTTTAAATATGACTGGTTTATCTTCATCAAAGGCTAGATACAGTAATACAGTTAGCACTCAAATTCTTTTTCAATTATAGAATCCTAACATGTGACTTCTTTCTTTAAATGCATGCCATAATGGCATTCTAAGAAAGAATCCAAAAAAATTCATGCCTTCTTTCAGAATTGTCATTGTACCATTAAAATTCACATCCAAACCTTGATCTATCAATCAAAACACTGAATAATGTGTAACATAACTACTTATTCTCACATGCTTTGTTACTTGAGAATAATCCAAACACTTGCCATCAATGGAAGCAATTCAGTGTAAACTGTAATATGATCCACAACATAATAACTTGTTTAGAAACAAAACATCCTTTGATAAGTCATGGTCATAGACTGACTTTGCGAAGTAATCTCAAGATGGTTATACTAATAGTGTCACTGGTTTGAAGGCTTATCAAATATCATGAATTAACCACCTAGTTTAACTGAAATGAGATGATAGAGTGTTTGTTGGTTCAGAGGACAAAGAAGTGGTGATGCTGGAACTGAATCTTGGTGGAGAATGAGTGAGAAGAAGCAGCTGCATTTAGAAATGAGATAAGCTACAGTAGTAACTTTGAGAGGATACACTGGAAAGACTCAAATTGGTAGATAGGGGTGGAAATGCAGAAATTGACGCTGACTAGAAGATCTATAGCACAGGGTATATCATTATAAACCTAATTAGTTACAACTAGACAGAGGGTTGTGTTCCTACCAACACACCCTTGAAACGTATTTTTATATCCATTCTCATTCTCTCCTATTATCACCTATCTTATCCTATGTTCTTTTGCATATTCATTATGAGAAATTAGACACACACACCCATATATTTATATATTCAGTATATAACAAGCAGTATCAATGCATACCTTGCCATAACTATGGTTTGCACGTTCTTCCTCTCCACTCTCTGTATATTTAGTAAATGAATAGCTGCCTTGTACAGTTTGTGGCCTTTTGTTTTCACGGACAATGAATTTTTATCCTTTAGAGGTTTGCAGCCATTTGCTTTCATAATCAGTAATGTTTTATCTTTTAGAGGTTTGTGGCTTATTGTCTGGTTGGTTTGTAATAAACCAGAAAATTCACAAGTGGAAAACAAATTTCTGGAGTGCATCAAGCGAATGACACTTCTGAACAAAGGCTATGACCCAAATAAAGCACAAAATTACAGTCAGTATTTATGAACATGTCTAAAAGTTTGAAATCCTATATTGGATTGTCCATATATTTATTCAATCTTACATTGGAAAGGGGTAACACAAACAGGGTAACTAAAGGTCAACAAGTAAATGCTTGTCAAACAGCAGTCTACTAGCCTAAGAAGACCAAGAAAAGAATGTTCTTCGATTGAAACCGTGATTGTAACGTGTACCCTAAAAACCGGACAGAATGTGCCCAAACCTATCAAATGTACAGAAGCACAATTTCTCTGAAGATATCGTCCAATTATAACTTGCGTCAGTAAAAGCCCCTTCTGCATACTTAATTGTACTTCAAAACTAGCCCTACAATTCACTGTGCTAAAACGAGTAGGACAGGAACACAAAATTCCAGTTGGTTATTGTAAGGGTCAAAATCAAACAAGCCAAACGAGTCAATGTCAAAACGAAAGAGCTTCCGAGGATTAATACGATTATCTAAACCTAAATAATATATTCGAAGTACTTGCTAGGAGAACAAAACAATGCCCTTTAAACAGATTCTATTTCAGAATTGTCTCAGAAATTAAATTGATTGTGGATAGCGAATTTTGAATTTAAAGTAAGACCGATGCATTTGGCATAAAATTAAATAATTCGCGTAAACGATTCATTCAATCAATTTAGAAGCAGAGAAGTAGGGTACCTGGAGTGGAAGCCGAGCATCCCATTTCTGAGTTAAAAAATTTCTCCTGCTCCTCGGGTTTTTAGATGCAATTCGATGGGTATTGAAATAAATGACAGCACGCAGTTCACGAGCGTGGAAAAGAATGCTTTCTTCCCCAGAACGACAATTGTAAGTGGAATTGACGTCTGATAAATCCACTCAAAGTTATTAGCTTTGGAGTGAGCGTTGAAATTTTCATTTTAACTTGTTATTAAATTGAAAAGCTCTGCTTCACCTACCTGTCGTCTCCTCTTAAGCTATGGAGGGGTTACGTAAATTTACCTTAATCATTTCTACCTAAGCTATGGTTTTATGGAAAGATTTCTTCAAAAATTTCAACTCGTATTCTTAAAAAATAAAGAGTTTCTTTTTTTTTTAAAACAGTTAGAAGTTTCATAATTTTATAGGAACACTTAATGATAAGAAAATTATTAGAAAAGGTTTAGTCTTCTAATGTATTTAGCAATTAAAGGAAAAAAATCTTCCAAAATTTATCTTATAATTTATTTTTGAGAATTCAAAAATTTGAATTTTAGTGTATTTTTTAGGGTAAACAAAGGAACTTCTAATTTTCAAAATATGATTCTAAACATCTTTCTTTTTAAACTAGAAGAAGAAATCATTTGAACAAGTCAACATTAGAAATCATTTGGACAGGGTTTAACTTCACATTCTCCAAAATCACAAGGAAGAGATGTTTTGCTCTGGACAACTTTATAGGTTGTTCAAATTCATATTGTAATCATTGATGTTTTGGTTGTTGGTATTGTCATGTCTAGTTTTATTTTGCTATTGGCAACTAGTCATGAGTGATGTCTTGTTTTGTCCCAGCTCTTTGTAAGCATGTTTTGCTTGACAGCTGATTATATTTATTCTTGACAATCTTTTGACTATCCTTATTATTGTAACTTATTCTATATTGTTCAATACAAAAAATAAATAAAAAATTCTAAAGCTTATAACATTTGTTTCCTCATTGTATGGGTCCTCTCTTTCCATAATTTTAGATCCTTAAGCCCCATGCATGGGGCTACATGTTACTAAATTTTCAAAAAATAAAAATTCTTTTGTAGAATATCTCTTCCTTCAAGTCAAATAGACTTTATAAATGTACATCTTTGGATTGCTTTTATCACTAAAAAATCTTTGTATCTCGATCTCTTCCCTTAACATTACCCCTATATAAGTGGACAAAACCACGAGTCAATATTGTGCTCATGGCATTAGACCTAAATGTGAGAAAGATTAATCATGAAAAGAAAACTTTATAATCTACACAAAGAGTACAACAAATAGTAAGTAGCATGTGCTACAAGGCTAGAAGATCCAGTAGAGACGATTGTAAATCATGTGGGTTATCTCTCTAATCACAAATAAGGTTGAGTTTATCACATATGGCTCTAACCATTTTGAATTTTATTTTTTGTTTTAATATTTTATCTAATGAGTAAGCCAAAATGATCAACTCACAACTTAAGAAATTATTCTTTCAGTAGAATACCCACCACCAAGTCAAACACCATGTATACCATTGATGTTATACTAGGGAGAGAGCCATCTAAATATGGTAAAATGGTAAAAGCAATACCTCAAAATAGTGAAAATTAAGATATTACTTATTGATTTTGATTTTTTATAATAACTAATTAGATGTTTTAGTTATAAAACAATATTCTTAATTATAGCACAATTAGCTAATGCTAATTTAGATCATGTTAATGACGCCAATCATACAACTATTTCCAATATTGATTATTTATTTAATATTTTAAGATGAGTATTATTTTTGTTAATCCATGCTAATGTCATCATTCCTTGTTTGTGTTTGTGCTACCTAAACATGTTGTGGGAAAAGAGAAAAAAGTTTCAAGTCAACTTTAGTATGGGACTATTTGATCTACATACTTTGTGTGTTTACTTTGCATCCATTATGCTTTTTTTAGGTATGCAATTTGTGACAAATTTATAAATATAGCCTCGCCTTGTTTGATATCATTATGGAAGAAGATTAAGTTAGTTTATGTCACTATTTGGATGTACACCTCATATTCCATTTAACATTTTAATCATTTTAGTCTTGTATTTCAATTTTGTAAGACATATATTCAAAACTTTTAAGGGCAATTATGATCTTATTTAATGGGGGAATAAAATCATCCTTTAATAGATCTAAGTAAATAAATAAATATCTAAAACATTAAAAAAAATAGATTAAAAAATTTGGGATATAACCAATATGTTAAACTAAATATTTTAGAAGATTAAATAATAAAAATAATGGTACTTAGCTAGAAACATTGTGATGGATAAGACAATATGATTTGTTAACCATGCAAAGATATCAATAATGATTAGACAAATGCTTCACAATGAGTAAATGTTCTATATATGTCACCTTGGGTCACTTTCATGACTATGAAGTTGATTAAGTGAGTGTGGATCTAACCTCTATCTCATGGATCTTAAATGGAACCATAAATCTAATCTCTAAAAATTGTCACTTTTAGCTCACCTTGATGTCTTCAATCTACACTTGCATAAAAACTAGCTTTGGTGTTTATTGTTCTTAGTAATGATGATTACTTCCCTTGTGTCAAACTATGTAAGGATATTGATTCAATGGCTAGATAAAAATTCAAGGACAACACTCGCAAACATGCAGGATGCATCAAATTGTTGTTTAATGTATATTATTTAATAAATGGTTATTGATAATGCATGGAAATAATTGTTAATAGCTCTAAGATTGAGGTCTAGCATGTACTAATAAGATTTATATGATGATAATTGGATGACCTAAAATGAATTAGATTTATTCCTTTAAAAATAAGACCAAGGGTCAAATGAAATGCTTTCACACTTTGGATCAATACAAAATAGTCAGAAAGACAGGTAAAGTCAACCCTATATTTTGATTTGAATTTTAAAAGTTAAAGGGGTCATTTCCATGACTGTAGATCTAACACAAGGTAGGAAAGGGGTAAATAAAGGTTTGGATTATTCCTTAGGAATACATTCAAATAAGAATAGATAAGTCTCAATTTGCATGCTCACTCTTAGAAAAAACACACCATTTCTAAACTTGTTATTGCATAAAGGTTAGCAGAGTCAAATTGAGTCCAAAATATAGGTGAAAAGTGTAAGGTACATATTTTCATTCTTACATTCCCCCCCCCCACTTTGACTTACATATGAACTACTAGTAGAATTCATGGAAAAGTAAATAAAAGTAGCCAACAAAAAAGTAATATATAGACACTCAAAAGGATATTAATATGGATGAAGATTTTGTCTTGGTACTTATTCTCTTCAAATCAATGGTCCATCTTGGAAACTTATAAAATAGAAAAAAAATCAATGATCAGTGTCACATAGGCATTTAAAATAATAGTGTATGGGACATGATTAAAAATAAAATAAAAAAGAGGCAGGGATGGAGATATTACCATTAAAGCAATAAGGTGGATAAGTAGCACCTTGGGGCACCCAAAAAGGTGTTATACTATCTATAAATAGCTTTTAATTATGTAGTAATCCTACAACTATGCTTGAATAAGAGGAATGTTAGTGACCTAACATGCCCCCTCTAAAAATTTGCATACAATGAATGTGCAAACATATTGGAATTGTGTGTGTGTGTATAACAAGATAAACCCAATGAAGGCTAGTGATCATAGAAAATATAGTATCGTTGGAAAGGCTTATGACATATATGATATTATTTTGCTGCAAAGATACTAATTGTATTGAAAATAGCATTATACTTTTATATATGATAAATAGTTACAAAACTTAAACTTGATGAGTTATTTTTTTACTCAAACTTGACAAAGATTCAAAAATTTGAAAAAATCATGAAATATAGATATTTTAAGCATTTAGAGATTTTATTGTGCACCCTTCAATAAAGCAACATTTGAGAGGTCTAGTGGTACTCTATCCTTCCCTACTAAAATTTGTATTGCTTGTCATCTAAATATATACTTTATTTCCTTTGAATTCATTGTTTAAAACTAATTCTAACCTTAAACTAGACACCCCTTAAAAATAGAAACTATAAGATTGTGTTTGAAATTCAGTTATCATCTTTCATTGGCACACATCTAAAACATCTTACAAAATTTTCATAAATAAATTCATTAGCCTTCACTTAGGGGTGTACACTATAACTTGCACAAGCTTTAAATAACTCAATTTGTAATAATTAATATATAGGCATGTAAACCCCATTTATTATTCTTAGTCAACTGTTGTTAAGGTGTGCAACTAAGCATACAAGAATTCTTTCTCTTTAAAGATCTAACTTTGATTCCCAAGGAATGCACTTGTTTAGTTGCTTTCCACTTTCAATTTTGAAAACAAAATTTCCATCTATTCTATGATTGCAATAGATCATACTCACACATTCAAAATTTGACTAAAAAACTGGTGTCACAATTTTACCCTCCCAATTTTTATTCCCTTTCATGGGTGAGTCTTGATTGTAAAAATCATAAAGTTCCAAGTACCCATGATCTTAGTCCTATAATTTCAAATCAATTGAACTTCCTTGGGACTCTTTGAGTTTCTACGAGTTTGTGTGAGTCTTATAACATTGATATAATATTCTCATACACCTCAAAGGCCATAACAATACTACAAAAGAGAGTCAAATAGTCAATAGCTTGACACATGAGGTGTTAAATTATATACCACAAATCATATTGTAATGAATGCTAGACTTATGTACAAGTCAAAGAGTGGGTAAATAACTTGGAAAAGATAAGTATGTGAGAAGAAGAGTGAGAAGAGTAAGTATGAAGAGCTACATGGAAAGGCATTATATGAAGAGTAAGTATGAAGAGTATGTATATAATAGTACAATATTGTAAAGAGATAGGGCATGTTATATAAATGCACTAAATGGTGTACTCGTTATATTTTTTAACTACACACACAAACATAAATACTCTCCTCTAATTGCATTAAGTCAAGACTTCAATAATTATTAACAAGATCTAATAAGCCTCTTGGCTTGGTTTTATTGTTAGTATATGTCATGTGACACTAAAATATGGTAATTTATTCTCATAAAGGCCTCACTTATAGTAGACAATCATTTCTCCCCAAAGATGCCCTCAATAAGGGCAAGAAATATAGCAACGAAGTGTTGGATATAAGTATCCAATAAGATCAAGCAAATGTGAGATTCATTATAAACATCATAATCATGTGAGAATAAGATATAAGAATGATAGGAATAACATGAAAAAAATGGACTTGCGTAAAATTATAGAAGATAAAATCATAATAGCCATAAGTGATCTTGTAAGCATGAAAAATATAGGAATTAGTAATATGTGTAATCAAAATGCTAAAGATAATTGCATGAACTATGAGAAGGGTCCTATAAATATATCATCATAACAATATAAATGTTTTCAATACTGTAAAAATATGTGCCCAAAATGGGGGACACCATCAAATGGAATATATACCTGTATCTAATAGAAATAGGTAGAGAAAAAAATTTAACCAATAATATTTTCATCATTAAGGAGATCATTATCATCATAATTGTGGGAACAAGAGCTAATTTCAAGTAGACGTATCTTATTGTATTATGATGTAAACATGTTTTATATATGTGGAATATGAGGTGTATATTTTATAATCTTTTGCTTTTCTGCCTACAAAGTGGGATCCACTTGTTTTTTGGAATATGCTGAGTGTTATTTGGAATCCATTTGAAGGTGGTGCATTTAGAAGGTGTAATAATATTATCATAAAATCAACCCTTCTTCTTTGGCTTCTTAGTATTGGGATAGAACCATCCTTTATTTTTTTACATACAAATGATAATATACATCTTGTTCTTCCATCCCTTTTAGTGAAGGAAAATAATTGTAATTTTCCCTATATTCTTGATGAATAAGTGGTAATTAATATGGTTTCATTTGCTCTCTATTTTGAATTTTAATTTTATCCTAACTCTTTAATCGTAGATTGATGTAACCAAGGATAGAGGACCCAATGAAAGGAAATATTTTCCTTTTAGAAAGGCCACTAAACACCAATTACAATACCATAGGTTTTGTTAGGTCTCCAAATCATTGCTCCACTTCCTAGAACAAAATCTCACTCATAAGGCCAAGGTTTTCATCATGCAAGTGAAATGAACTCATCAAAAAATTCTAGAGGGATAATAGCCAACTCTATGAGAGTGGGTCAAATATCCTACACTTTGAGATCAACTTAGACTCATGAGGGTGTTCCTAGGGGTATACCTTAACAAGTATTGAAATCAAATAAAGTGATTAATAATGAGACAAGGACAACCAAAGCCAAATTGATATCTTATCCCTAAATACTGTCACTAGACTAATAACATATGATTACATATAACCCCTATATCTAGTTGATAACCCTATGCAATCATGACCCGCATGAGATGGTTTCATTTGAATAGCTCTCATGAAGATAAATCCCTAGTTATAATGTGAGGGCATGAATACATGAAAAATTGCTCCTAATCCTATACTATTGGTTTATGTTTTAATAGTTTGAGATTGGATTATAGTCTCAGACCTATGCCTATATATTAAGCAATAGAGTCACAATGCATTAAGAAGGAACAAACTAGAATTAAAGAACATGAAGCCATGTATTTGCATACAACAAAGATCATGAAAATTTGTGACAAAATATACTTAGTAATCCACAACATAACTACATATATTCATGTATAATATGAGAGAGATTGTTACAATACTTGCAACATTCTCATAATGTTGTCACATTTATCTGACCCAATCTTACACTCATTCCATCAAATATGACAAAGGAAAATACATGGTTTTGACCAAGAAAAATTTATTGAATATACACCTAATACCTTGAAAACATTTTGTAATGGAACCTACTTGTAATGTTAACCTTCTTTTAATATATTTAAGTGGATTAAACCCAAAAAATAAATTGGATTGGCATCAATGGACACTCTGAAACTTATTTGGCATTTGAATACTACACTACAACCAACCTATTTCAAAATGATAAAAAATTATGCATATAATGACTAGTAGGTGTTAACCATAAACATTACACACTTGTAGTATTTCAAAATGCACGATTAAGGACAAATCGCACCCTAGATGGATACTACAAATCAAAAATGTTTTTTGCAATAACTTCTAGTAGATGAGGAACATGTCACCATAAATTCTAGTATGTAGAATTAAGGGAATGACTTGAAATATGTGTGAACATAATTCATAACTCACCTGGGGGAGTTATATACAACTTTTCAACATTAGTGGTGGTGGATGAATTTGAAATATGCATGTAGACACTTAAGGCACTAAAACACCATCATGAAATCACGTTCAAACCATATTAGAACCGTCTACAATTTGAATTGAAGCCTTGAAGGATTTCTAGGTCCATCCAAAATAATTGTGGAACATTCCAATTCATTTAACAAATGTTCAGGCTTAGGAAAAGTTTCAAACCCTTGGTGGATATATCAAGAGGCTACTGATATCCCCACAAAATCACTAATGCAAAATATCGACCTTTATTGGGCACAAGCGGGAAGTTGACTTCCATCAAGAAAAAAAAACTCAATTACAAGTGAATTTCATATTTGGGTTCATAACCGATTCACGTGAACTTACTCCCAAACCATTCTCATAGCTTTATCCATCTTTATCAACTTGATGTAGACTAGGAGGCTCTATCGATTCTTTTGCAAAATATTGGCTTCTAACTAGATCATGTGAAAATTCCAAGTGCATCGCCAAAATAGAATATCTAATTTAGATGGAAAGTCTTGGAGGTGATGTCAATAGAGTGGGATAGAACAAACTAGGGAGCTTTAGATATGGTGACATTGTAACATACCCAATGCTTACTCAATAGATTCCACCTAAGTTTTAACTCAGAAATTGAATAAGACAAGTTTTCAAAAGATAGGAAATGAAAATTTTCCTTTTCAACAACATAATTGCACATTGCATAAATAATTTCCACATCTCATTGCATAAATGAAATAACATTACATAATTCCAAGTAGATGAAACTCACCTTTTCAAATACATATTACAATTGATCCATGATCATGTTCATATACAAATTCATAACTTACAAGAGTTCAGTGGTCAAGGTGTCCTCGTCAAGATCACACTTCTTTTGTTTCACAAGTCTCGTTTGTCGACTACAAGAGGGAGAGCATCACCCAAGCGCTTTTTCTGCAACCATGGACATAGAGGCCCCCACGCATCTTCCTAACTAAAAAATGGCCCTACCCTTCAATGAAGAGTTTAGTATGGAAACATCTAATAATTCCTACCTGAGTATGGCATTGTGTCCTACATAAATAGTATGTTCATACAACTATGGATACCCGCCAACTATGCATGACACTACTGACTAGCTATGCAATTTTGGTGCACAGTGAACTAGCAAAGTGTATGCGGGACTTCTACACTTACTTTGGCCAAAGTTTTCATATATATAATGAATCCACTTTCTATGAAGCGATGTCGTATTTTCACCCACCCCCTTACTCAACTTGGAAAATCTATTGACCTATGAATAACTCTTACCTTGGTTTGACCCTGAGGTTTAAATATCATAAACAAGACTTCATTAAAAAATGATGGCATACAAATAATGATTTAACTGATCAATTAAGTTTGACCCAACCTCTTGAATACCCTGTTACATACCCATAACAATCTAGGACTAGCAACTATCTCTCATTCAAGTTCTTTCTTTTAATCATAGGAGTAATGATTCTCCTAGTTCATGCAAAATTAGTTTATTGATGACATCGTGTCATTGATTGTGCATACCTAGTTTCAATCTAAAGCATTGTCAATATGTTGATATCTATAATAATAGTATTAAACTTGATTTGAAGATTACTTTTTCATATTAAAGTTTCAACCTCTTTGTTGTCATACCTAGTATGGCTCCATCCTTCTAGGGTTCCATAACGAATCTAGTTATTCTTGACATTAAATATCATATAAAATCTTATGTTCATAGTAATTTCCAATAATAAGTCAACATAATAAGCTATTTAACTTTTAATTATTCAACTAAGAACCATTTAACTAATCTCCAATTTCCTCATGGTTCCTTCCAAGTTATCCTTTGCATTATTTATACAAGGCACCTATGTTTCCAAGTATATAGACATTCATATATCTAATACGTGTTCTAACTCTCTTGTTGAAAAATGATATAAACTCTTATTCAAGTGTATACCCTAACCTTAGGGAATAAACTAATCTTCCACTTTCAAGGGTTATTAGCAATCAAGAACGTAAGTTCTCCATCCATGGTTAAACTACCAAATATAGGTATTCATAAAATAACATTATTGCCTAGATAGTAATGGCATAATGCTTCTATTAGGATTTCAATCCCTTTCTTTGCAAAGCAATATAAATCATTCAGATAATACAAATATAACCTTTTATTACTAGGATATTAACCTATTAACCTATTTAGCTTCTCTTTGCTATGTTAATCAAGCAATATAATCAAGATAGCTCCTTGTCATACTATTTAGATTCCCTAATCTAGCTTATATATAATCCCACTAAATGCACAAGCTCTCATAAACTATCCAATAACAATAGTATGCACACAATGATAGCACAAAAAATTTCAAACCATATTCAAAATTAGTTTCAGAATTAAAAAGAGAAAGAGATAGAAATATCTTAAGCATTCCTGGAATAATATAGCTCCAAACAAGTATCCTACAATTCCTTGCTCAATGCACAATGTCTTTTTCTTGTTGCCTCCTCTATTCTCAGCGTCTCAACTCAACCTTTCCTCGCACTAAAAAAATAATCAAACTCACAAATATGTTGCTCTCAATCTCACAAATGTTCTACTCTCAAACTCACAAATATGAAAAATGATTTCAAAATGAATGGGCAACCAAATACTATGATGTTGCTTTTCTCATAGAATGCAATGGAGAGAGATTGACTGCTATAAGAATGCTATTACAAATGCCACCTCTCTCATTCTATGCCACCTCTCAGACCTTTTTGCTTGTCGTAGCAATTAGCTGTGTAAAATACAATTACAAATATGTCTTTGAAACCAACTCTAATGTGTTCTCAAAATGCCACGACTTGGCTAGTGGTTTCTAACTTGTTGTTTGTTGTACAATGTTTTAGATAAAAGTTCTTTAAAGATGGCATGTTGGAGTTCAAAGCAAATGGAAACTATTCTTCTTCACATTGCCCAAGTGTGGACTTTACACCTATTGTTTTTACTTGGTCAAAGCACCTCATATATGGGTTGTGCAATAGTGTTTTAGAACTCTATTTAACCTTTGCCTTTATCATGGCATTTTTGCCACCTATTCTTATGCAAGGTTTTGGTGCTAGTGTTGGCTGCCTTTAGTGTTTTAAACAACTATTAGAAATAGATTTTTATCTTTGCATTGTGTGGCATATACATACTACCATATGTGTGGCTTACTTGCCATGTAATATGGCTTCCATCGCATATTTAAAGTAACAATTTAATATATTTATAATATTAAGTATGTATATATATATATATTATAATAAACTTTCTATTATTATATGTGTATATATCAATATATATGTACACATATTTATATATATCAATCAATTAATTATACATATATTAATATTTATATTAGTCATTTAATTATATCTATACATATATTTATATATATATATATATATTACCATTATTTAAACATAATTATGTATTCATATATTGATATGTATATATACAGTATATATATTTCTAGGTGAATGATCACATATGTATTATGTATCTATGTATGGGTATACATAGACATTACTATCTACATATGCTCATACCTACATATGTACATATGTATGCACCATCACATATATACATACATATATATTATATATATACACATCCAAACATATATATACAAATACACAATATATATCTTATGCTCATCAAAGGGTTTTAACATTGTAACTCAAGTTGGCTAGTCAATTGAGAATAATTAAAGACAACCATCCTTGCTTTCCTATCAACCAAAAAGATCAACACTTACCAACACAAAGCTCAAATTGACTCGACAATGTTTATCTATCATATGCATTGAGTGTGTGTGTGTCAACTCAGATAGACATACCAATGGTTCCCATACAAAACTCCTCTCCTGGGTGATACTCCCTCTCCCCCTCTAGAGTATTCAAACCTTTCCTACATCCATAGTCAACTAATACATATAACTCATATTCATCATATATTATAGGCATCATTAAAGTGTTTAAAGTAATTCATACTACATATTCATACATTTCATTCATCCATTGAACATATTAAAGTCATAATCTTGCATTGTATTTACTCATAAAGGTAAAAGTAATATGGTAAGTTAAAAACGAGGTGTAACATACATCATGATGATATAAACAGGGTGAGATGATGTTAGCATGAAGTCATAGGATGCAGATACAGGAAAATGATGTGAAACAAACTTGTAGAAAAAGTCATATGAACCAAATAAAGTCACTTAGGATGATGGAAGTTTATATGGATGGGGAAAGTCCACAAGGGATGAAGACATCATCAAGGCAGGGATATGGGCTTCATCCATCTACAAAACTTCTTAGTCAAATTTGGAAGACAAATTACGCTTACAGCCTAAAAATAGTTGACAAGTTGAATTTGTGGTAAATCCATCAAGATGTGGATATGGATGGTTCACTTAAAATAATTTACAAATCCATATGGGGGCATCATTCTTGTAAATAGAAAAATTCCACATGAACCGAATAAAAAAAGCTAGAAGGGGAAGTTTAGATGGATAGGGGATTTTCGCAAGATTGGAAGACATCCATTTTTTATATTCTTTACCTTTGTGGGAAAATCATATCAAAATACACCATGCAAAAAGATTGACTAGAACTACACGTTTATGGGAAAAAACTAGATGGGACATTTTGAGGAAGTGGGTATGAACCAAATGGAAGGGAAAAAATCGCATGGGCATAAATTTGTATCCTTAAGGAATTTTACAAAACTTTAAAATGCAACTGGGGTTAATTTTTTATGCTCTACTCAACTATGCTAAGAAATATGGCAAAAGATAACCCATGACATCTATATCTTAGATGGGTCATAAACTATGGAAAATAATGGCTAAGGCACAAAGATGGGAAAGGAATTAAGTCAAAAGGAAAATACATATTTAAGTCCTAACAAATTTGGCTCTGGTTGGGGATGTGTGCCTCTTGTAGGCACATTGAGAATCCAAATCTCTAGGAAAACCACAAAACTTTGATAAAACCATAGGGGACTAGATTGACACACAACAAACAACACAACTATATACAATGATGAGATCACAACCAATTAGCAAGACAAAGTAAGGACACAAATGCATGGCTATGACATAATATTTTAACATAAAGTAGGCCAACCCTGTAGAGGAAGGAACAAATTTACTTGCCTCAATCAAAGATAAACCTATTGAAGGATCTAATTTCCCTCAACCTACAATTGTTTTTGGCATACAACTCCAAAAAGTACAACCTTCTTATATGCACAAACTCATGATTGTCACCAAGAGAGTGAAGAAATGCTCCAATTTTGATCTTTCTATTGCATGACAACCATAAAATATAAGCCACCATATTGTCATGTACTACATTATTCATTTTATAGCAGTTGGGAGCACCAAGTGAAAGTTCAAGTCAGCATAAAATAAATCATGGTATTTCCATACCTGCTAAACTCCACAAGTGAATTGAAGAAAAAGTATAATGCTTCCCATTCAGATGGAAAAGAAAAATATGACATTTCATCTTGTTGATATGTAGAAGGAAACCCATCTTCTAACAAATCAAGCTAAAAAAATTGAAGATTAGACATATATGAAACTTGAGTATTGGGTTGATCATCAACTAGACGAACACACTTCTTATCAACACTATCACAAGAAATATGTAGGGCCCAAGTGAAACACCTAAACTCAAGAACACTTTCATCCACACTATAGGAAGCTACAACTTCATCCCAAAAGAAAACCTTATATTCAACTTTACAGTCTTTTGGGACAATAGGCAACCAACATACCTTGGAATCACTCATGATGATGCAATCTCCATTAACACAACCATTTAGATAAGAAGACACTTCATGTGAAGATTTATACTCTTTAGATTGTCTCTTTGTTTCAATCTCTTGGCAACCTACTGTGACATATGTGTTGTAAAAATCAAACTTGTCACACCTATTTTTCCACACCCAACTCAACAAAAAATTTCTCATATGACCCCTTTGAAGTGAATTGTGCATTAGGAAGAAAAAAATTTGCATGCCAAATAAATAGGTTCTCATATGCGTCCATATGATCACCTAGATCACAATCTTCAAGTGTAAACTCTTCACAATAAATATTATCATTTGTACAAACACTTATTTCTAAATTTTCATTTTCATTATATACAATTGTGCCAATGCTATCCTCATGCAAATTATTAGTAGAAAATTCAAAATCAAAGAAAGTAACAAAGGAAGGTAGAAAATCAAATAAGAAAACAATTTCTTGTTCACCATTTGCATTATCAACATGTGTATGCTTTGCATAATCAACTACCTGAGATGATGAATCTCTTACATACACATCCTCTTCACTGTCCACATTGCTACAAGAAACAATAGGTTCATATTCCTCATTCTCAAGATGGAGGTCATCATTAATATTTTTATTACAATCATCCATAAATGATTGATCACACTGAAGGCTAGTGCTCTTACTACAATCATCTTATGTATTGTTGTCACACAATGCATCGACACTATCACTTGATATTGTACTTCTAATTGATGTCATCTCCAAACAATCATTGTCTTTAACAACAAGTTTACCAGCAAATAATTTTGCTCTTGAGGATAATTGTTTTACAACAATGTCCCTTCTTAGATCATCAAATAAATCAAGGCTCCTATATGCATGTTGTATGTTAACCAAATGAAATTCTTCCCATATTGAACTAGAGCCTAGAGAAACATCATAGGCTCCAAGAAACATGTCAATACAAGAAATTGCATTAAGTCTGTAATTTTTGAGATCTGGGAAAATGCAACAACAAACCTATGACTCAACTCCATGCTAGAATCTCCCTCTTTCCATTTTGATGTTTTCTAATTTTTCAACAACAATAGTAGGGTCCAAAGTGAATTCCTCTTCAAATGCAGTCACTAGTTGACACCATGAAGCAAAACAATGCTAAGGGAAACTAACATACCATTTCTTTGCCTTTCCATCCAGTGACCTAGCTATTGTCATGAGGATTGCACCCTATTTGAGTGTAAAACTCAACTACCCTATGAAACATGGGATCATCTTCAATTTGTGGGTTGCCTATGGTGAAGATGAAGCTCCAAAGAGTGTTGGTTCTGATGGGTGTCCTAAAAGCTACTAGCTTGGTCAAGAAAAGGGGTAGAAGAACTAAAATGAAAAGATTTGCTAACCCTAGGAGGTGATACACCAATGACTAAAACTTGTATCATAGCTTCAACACACAAACTCTCTTAAAATATCAACATGTCTTCACATAACTCAATAGTTTACATGCTCACACATCAAAATTTCATAAGAAGGTTAATTAATTATAACTTTAGAAGGAAAACCAAGAATGTTTTCACAACCAAAATTCTAGCATTCATGACACAATTTATGACCTGCATATAACATATATCTTATTCTCAAAGGTATTAGAATGAGAAAACATATTTGAGGACTAATCATTAATCACAAAAAATATGCATCAATCACCCATACACACATAATGGAATAGATATTGAAAAGGTAAAATAACTAAAATTTTATTGATAACAAGGTGCTTCAGTTGATAAAAATCTGAAAATACTACATGAAACTACATAGAGAAGCTATAAATTGAGAAAATTCTCTCAAAGATGAGTTACAATCTCATTCTTTTGCATAAGGAAAAAGAAGAAAGGAAGAAAAAACTCTGAAAAGAGTTGAAATCTTTTCTTTATGGAAAGCCACCTCTTGTTTGATTGAAGTTGAACCTTGTAGAAGATGTTGATTTTTCATGACGAGCTGAGAGCTGACTGGATGTGGAACTCCTTCTGAACTAGTAGAAAAACATGTAAAATTTGGTGATGAGAGTTGACTTGACCTCTTTGATTTCACACTCCTTGCATGCCCCTTGAAACATGCCCCAATTGAACTTAGACCATTGCACTCTAAAACTTGCATGATGTTGATTGAAAAAGCTATCCTTAATCACTTTGCATGAGGTCTTCAAGTTGTTGGGCGCACAAGGAAAAAAAGACTTTATTCTAGGGACCCAAACTACTCTAAACAACATGCTTTTGGATTCAAACTCCTCTTAACTCTAGTTGTAACCATGTGGCCTTTTGAAGTAAGCCTAAACTGCCTATAAGTGCCTAAAAAATATTCATTTAACTATCTTCAATTATGAAAACTGATGCATGATGATGTGTCATCTAAAGCTACCTACAAATAACTAGTCCTTCTAGGAGGTGTAGGAGAAGTCATTATGCTATTAAATGATGCATGTTCTCACAAATTAATTCAAAAACATCACCATTGTTCATTTGATTTGTAGTTGTCCTCCTTATGTCTCAAATCTAAAACCTTGTCTATCATTGCCCTTCTTAATTTGACAGTCACTAAAGTTTGGTGGTTATCTTTTATGCTTTGTCAAACATCCTTTGACTATCCTATCTTTGTCCAATCACAAGGATCCTTAAAAATATCTCTTTAACTTGCAAAACTATGTGACTAATATGACTATCATCTTTTGCGACACAAAGGACTATCATTAAAAGTATGAAATTACCCCTTTGTCCTTCAAAGACCTTGTTCTTGAACTATCACTGTAAACTCAATGCTTTTTACCACTGCCATTGCTCATGCCTTCTACTATAGTGTAAGGTTTGTCTTATATGATGATATTTACCATCCACCACTAATCTTTATTATTTTGGAATTGAAGGTAGCAACACATCTTATCACAAACTTAACTCAAAAAACCCCAAGCCTCTAACTCCCTTTGATCTCTTGTATTGTTATTTGAAGTCTCCAACTAATCAATCATTGTCATTGTTGTGTCGACATTGTCCTTCTTCATTAACTATGCTCATTCTTTGATGCATTATTTTCCTTATATTAAAGTGGTTGCTCTACATTTTCTACTTGGGACTGACATCTTCAAATTGTGACTATGAATGTCATGTTGACTGTCACAATTTGTTCTTGACTATAGAAAGTCTATTCATATGCTAGGCCTTTTGGACCCTTTGAAAACTCCTTTATTTTCATGATCATCATTGTAAATTTTTTTAAATGTCATCACAGTCATAAAGGCCTCAAGTATAGTCATAAAGGTTGTGACAATCACAAATCATAGTCATTAGGTCAATTAACAAGGTCACTATCCCTTGATCCTTGCACTAGGTCTACCCTTTAAAACTTTCTTTATGAACGTTGTCCTTTAATGGTTGACTTGTATCATGTCTTCAAAATACTATCATTGCACTATTGTTCCATTAGGAATTTTCCAAACCTTTTGTCATGTTCATTAAGGGCTTTAAAACTCCATGTACCATCTCCTTTCTTGGTGACTATTGTTGGAAACTTGCAACCATTTAAAGACAATTTCCACTTAACCCAAAAGAGAAATCTATGCAACTAAGTATTCAAAATTCATATGCAAGAGAATAGTCAACATACCCATGAAAATATGACGCAAGATATACTCTGGGAAAACCCTTAAGAGGGAAAAACTCAGCCTCCAAAAAGCATCCATCACTCATGTATTATTCATCAATAAAGATTACAATACATCTTCAGAGTCTCCATGAACACCATTGAAGCATCAAGCCCTCTCCAAGCAATCCATGTGAGCAAGCATGTAACCACACATCCCATGCCATGCTTCAAACCCTCACAAATGCTAACAAGAGCTAACATGCAAACTTACCAACCTAAACAACTACCCTTGTGGTTGCTTTTATAGAAACAAGCTCCCACAAAACCACCAAGTGGTATTACACAAAACCATGTGACTAAAACCATGAGATTACAAAACCACATCCCCATATTTAATATTG